>JAGGAX010008524.1:0-14453 GCA_017657335.1 Termitomyces titanicus | reverse complement strand
TAAGGATAATCGATAACACGTCATTACAATCACAGTGAAGTGATGCACCCCCCCTTTGTCAAAAAAACACAAAACATCGTTTGAGCGGTTGAGCGATCCAGGCTGAAGCGGGTGGAGTGCGGGTGGACTGAGTGAACTGAAGTCACTTAGATTTGTTGTGACCTTGCCATTGCCTCCGGTGTTGGGGACGTTGCACGACAATAGACTCTTCCTAGGTATGTAAAATATATTTATTTAGAGATGTTACACGACAATAGTCCTCTTCCTCAATAATGGCCGCGTCGCGTGACTGTGGTCATGTGTTGTGACATGTATCTATCGGTCCCGAGGGTTAGTTAGGGTTATCCATTTGTTTCCGAAATTCTGGACATGTTGCCATGGCCCAGACGGGTATAGCAAAGCTTGATGGTCTAACACGCGTGAAGCTTCGCTCCTCGCAAATTCTGACGTCTCTTCCCCAAGCTGTTTCTGAACTCGTCCAGAACGCTATAGACGCAGGTGCCACTACAATCGACATCGGTGTAGATTGTGAAGAATGGCTTTGCTGGGTCAAAGACAATGGGAGTGGAATAGCTAAAGAGGGTCTTTTGCTACTTGCAAGTGGATCGGAAGAGGGTCGCTATGGTATGCGCCTGTCCGAGAAGTCAGAACATTCAATCGATCGACATCCACTTCAGGAAGTTCGAAAACATACCAACTAAACGGGTTGAGTACTATATCAACCTTTGGCTTTCGCGGGGAAGGTATTTTCATCTTCTACATCCCCTCGTCCATTCTCGTTGTACCAAAACCAATGAACTAGCCCTCGCCTCTGCTGGTGACCTAGGATGTTTAGAGATTTCTTCGCGCACAGCTCATTCGCGGGATACCTGGTCAATAATAACTAAGGTCGTCGAAATGCCGCTTGACTTCTAGCATGGTTCATTTACAGTTTACAGAGTGGCAAGTGTCTGTATTCAGGTCCGGCTGTCCGTTGGCGGAGAGAAACCCCTGGGACAGTAGTATGTATACGAGATATGTTCTATAATGTGTGGGACCTCCAGGGATGAGAGGTACAACGGTGTTGATCTTGGTTTTTTGAACAGCTTCCAGTTCGTCGACTTTCACATTTGCCTCCTACCCGCACCTTCGACCAGATTCGACAAGAATTAGAGACATACGCAATCGTCTTTCCTCAAATCAGTTTCATTTTGGAAAATGTTCACGATGAACCCGGTCCCTCCAGAGGCCGCATCTTCAGGATACCCAAGGTTCCAGTACGACTCCCGTATATGTTCAGATTTTTGACCTTTTCTAGACGTCATCCAGCCTAAATGCTTTTCGCAATTTATACGGGCGTGCCTTAGCCGAGGTATTTGAGAGATTGTATGTCATTCCCTCATCGTTGCCTCACAAATGAACAGCATGTAGAGTCCATCGACTTTCAGTCAGAGAATTTGAGATTAGAAGGTTTCATTAGTCTTGACGGTGCTTACTCTAAAGTTAGTGTCTATGCATTCGGAGGTGGGTTTCACTGATTCATGATCCTTCCAGGGATACCAATTTCTATGTACGTCAGATTGGTTTCCACGACGATGCGCTGAGTTGTGTCGAACGCACTAGACGTCAACCAACATCCGATAGCTCGTTGCGATTTACATCAGGTTATAGATTCCGCCTTTGGCGCAAGTACATTTGGCAAGAACGTAAATAAGACACTTGCGACTTGAGTTACTATCACTCGTCTCACCTTGACACTAGGCACTCGACGAACTTGGTGAGATTGATCTTCCACGCTCTAGTACGTCCTTCAGTAAGGAGGTACGAAGTACACACAACTCATCAGGACATGTAGACACTCGTCGCTCGCCTAGAAAGTCGGAGAAAAAGGCAGTATATGTGCTCAATATCTCTGTACCCTCGGAGCAATTGGATAATTGTATGGAACCTACGAAAGCCTACATTCAATTTCGGGTGAATGGATTGCCTCTTACTACTCATCAGCCCCTGCGATTGATGATGTATGCTACAGCAAAAAGATGCTGTTCTGGCTCTTCTCTCCACTTCTGTCATGACTTTCCTCGTTAAACACGGTTTTCTCACACCTAGCCAACCGAGTTCCCGATCTGGGAGTAACAGAGGTTCTCCTGCTCCAAGAAAACGAAGGAAGATACAAAATGATGATGTTAGTCTTTCGAAAGCACTGGACTCTAGGGAATCTCTATCGATGACCCGAAGTGAACAAGACAACACAATCCGACTCCTAGTACAGCTGTGCACTATCGATGTGAGCCGAAATTTTAGTAGTCTATGCATGCAACTCTTCGCTGACTTTACAGGACTCCGAGGACGAAGTCCAGGAGATCATTTGGACAGACTCCAGGACGGGCGAAACATTCATTGTAGATTCAAGAACTGGCAACTCTTATCCACAGGCAGAGCTACCACCACCTGAAGGAGTTGATTTTGCAGACGTCTCAAGAGAGAGATGTCCTCGGCGAACGATCCCCTGCTGCCCAAGTATTGCCACTGGGACACAGAATAAGGTAGATCAAGCGGGACTTCCCGAATGGCTCCAAGAGGCACTGCAGGTAAATCCTTGACAATTTTTATGTATAAATCTACATCATCAACAGGCCAACCGGACCTACGAAATAGGAGAAAATTTTATCCAAAAAGTCTCATCAAGACTTCTGAACGAGTCATTAGAACGGTCCCTTACTGCTGCACACCAATTTCGTTCTGATCTGACCGGCCCAGTATCAGGAAAACGCAAATATCGTTTCAGAAAAGAAGACCTCCGCCGAGCCGTCGTCATCAATCAAGTCGACGCAAAATTCATTGCCTGTCTCATAGAAGATTCCACTGAAGATCTTGATAAAGATTTGCCAACCACGCAATTACCTTCTGCGAGGGGACATGTGCTCGTTCTGATTGACCAGCATGCTGCTGATGAACGCATTCGGGTCGAACGATTTCTAAAGGATCTCTGCACCGGATTTCTGCACAGTAGAGATGGGAGGGATTCAGATCTTGGAGTACAGATTAAAGAGCTTTCTCCTCCATTGCCTATCCTTCTCACCAAACATGAAACTCAGCAGCTCAGAGAGTCTACAGGAGCTCGAGAAGCTTTTCGTCACTGGGGTTTTCATTTTGATCTCCGGGAGATGCCACATATCGATGGATCCTCATCAGATGACGACAGCGGTTCTGGCTATACTCAAGTTCTAGTAAAAAGTATTCCAGAGGTGGTTGGCGACAAGGTAACGTATAGTCCCGGTTCAAGACCCTTCATGAATTGCTGATGTTACTTAGTTGTTACTAGGGCATGAGCTCCCTGACCTCGTAAAAGGTTTCTTGGGCCAGCTAGAAACAGAAAAACTTCCCAGCTTGGTGAAGGCCTCATCAGTCAACGAAGAAGACGAAGATGAGTTTCCTTGGCTGAAGGCTTTGCGTTGGTGTCCGCGAGAGTTACTTGACTTAATCAATTCCAAAGCATGCCGAGGTGGGTATGCACTGCTTTGATCCGCCTTCATTGAATGAAACCGGAATTTGAAGGCGCGATCATGTTCAACGATTCTCTCGACATCACCCGATGTGAAGATCTCATCCGTCGTTTGTCAGACACAGCCTTTCCCTTTCAATGTGCGCATGGACGGTGATTGAAAACCCTTTTGTTCTTCTGCTGACGCTCACGACTTCTCATCCGCAGGCCATCTGCTGTGCCTTTGACCAATCTTGGGATGTCACCGGTAAAGAACAAAACATCTTTGAAATGGTCTAAGCTGGAACGGGATCTTGGCAACCCTTTGATTAATTGAATAACCTCGACCCCAGCCGAGGTCTCCCTTGATTGCGAGATTTTCAATCTGTTGAGAACCTATTATACAGTTGTAGTTTTTTTTGTCCGAATGGTGTCTCATTAAGGAATCGAGTTTACCAAAAGGAGTCAAAGTGTCTGGCCTCGTGGCCTTATGTGATTATCGCGTGACGTCCATCCAATGACATCACAGTGCAACACTCCGCTATAAAGTCACCCAATTTCCCCACCATCGATTTCCGCATAGCTGTTTACGCTCAACTCAAGATAAATCCAGATCAACCACTTCACCATGTCCAAATCTCTCACCAAAGTCATTTACAAGCCTGATCATACCTCTACGGACGAATACACTGTCATTGTCAATCCTGAAGAGGTCAGTTTCTTACGTGAAGTTTCGGATGATCATATCTCACATCGCCATTCCGTAATCAGTATAAGAAATGGAAAGCAGGAGGTGAATTCATTCTCCTGATGTTTGACCATTCCCACACTGAACGATTATCTTTACAGACACGTAAATGTTCAGTGTCTGTATCCCCAGAGTTGATCGTTCATTATTTACCCGACCAGGTCTATACCGCTTGCTCAGGTGGTAGATTGTAAGCTTCTTGAACTTGATTCGTTTGATCAAGGCTGATCCAGCTTAGCTTTCGATATCTTCCATTCGAATCAAGGACATCAAGGGCGCCTTGGCCAACCTTCCAAACAACAACTCGAGAATGATTTCGGCACGAGCAGAGATGACGAGGTTGTGACGAAGATCCTGCAGAATGGCAAAGACCAGGGTAGCGATCGCATTGCACCGAACTCCGTATCTTTGCCAAATGTTACGAGAGGCCGCTGATTTGCATGTGGCGGAGTTGGAATTATACCAACAGCAACGTTGGTATTTGAACCTTAATGAATCGTCACCCTGTACATACTACTTGTAATGACATTGCTTTCGTGTAACTCGCTTCCGGATTCCAAGCAATTACTAACGCACGCACACGGAAGTACTAGTTTCAACACGGCTCACGAATTTCTCTATCTTGGAGGGCCCCTCTATCCCAAAAACAATAATATCAGAGACAACGGTTATGGACATCCATCTCCGTGTCCCATAGGTGGTCTCAGACTTAGCATAGGAGTTGAAGCTCGAAGCTTGAAGTTTGTCAACATCTCATTGATTTGACAGAAGTCTCGCTGCGCCAAACTCCGATTAGTTTCTTGGCCTCCTATACAACATACCGCTATAAAGTGAACATGAAAATTTATGTCACTCTGTCTCTACAACCCCAGTCAGAAAGATGATGCCCAAACTTCCTACCTTGATCGCTCTCGCGTTTTTACCTCTCTCGCTGGCACTTCCAAACCGTCCGGCCAATTGCCCAGCTCCCGGTGTCCAGTGTTGCATGAGTGTTCTGGACAAAAAGAATGAGTATGCGGTCAAAGCTCTGGAGTTAGCTCACGCTAAAGCTGCCAGATGCGGCAGCGTGGCGTTGAGCTGCACTCCCTATGTGGATTCATGGTGAGTGGATATGTACTCCTTCGCGATTCAGGTTGTCCTCAAACCAATCTAGTCCAAACAAGAATGGCATCGTATGCTGCAACAATGTCTATTACAGTACGTTTTCAGCGTCTCCATGAGAAAGTATATCGTGATGCTCACTTGACTTTCCCAAGATGGCTTGGTTGCTGTTGGCTGTGAACGTGTCGCGTAGCCTTCTACGTGGCGTAAACGCCACACGATTCATTCGAGTTTATTTTGGCTTCATCAGCTTTGTATTTTATTTTTTTCGAGGATATATCGGTTTTAGCATGGACATGGGAGTTAACAACGTTGTAAACTGAGAATATTTTAGTATGCAATCTTTTGAGTCTTGACATGTGGTATTTGAATGTCTCGGGGCGTACTCCAGTCGTCCACACAAGATTGAATAAGGTGAGACATGTCGCATCCAGTGATAGGGGTTATATGTGGATTTTCGCGTTCGAGGGTTTGACATTCAGGCCTGCCTGGGTGAACGTTGAAGCTGAAGAACCGATGAAGGTCAGCTACAAATAGATGACAACATTTCTCTGTCCCTCGTTCGCACGATGAGCAAGCCCAAACCGCGTGGACCACAGACACAGCACACCGGTGTCTACAAAATCGATGCGATAAAGGCATGCATTTGTTTATCGAGTTGTGGAAATGCTGAATTTTTGCTTCCAGGATGCTGCAGAATCCTTGAGCATAAACATATCAGACGTTGTTGCTTCAGCGCTAGCGAGTGATGTCGAGTATCGGATACACCAGGTCATTGAGGTGTGTGCCAAGTCAAAGTCGTTGATCTTTCTATATAATGATGACCAGGAAGCAGCGCGTTTCATGCGACATGGACGACGGACTACTTTGACCACGTCCGACATCGAACAGGCATTTCGCGTTCTTAACATTGAACCTCTCTATGGGCACACATCTTTGAATCCTCCAGTGTTCCGAAAAGCTTTGCCCTTCCCACACGTTGCATCTGCAGGCCCGGTCTATTTCGTCGAGGATGAGGAGATTGACTTTGACCGCGTCTTGAGAGAAGAGAAGATAACGCTACCTAAAGGCGTGAGCTGGACCGCTCATTGGCTTGCAGTGGAGGGGGTACAACCTCTTATTCCTGAAAATCCTCCTGCTATACCACGAGAAACGGAACCTGATGTGACGAAGACTGAGACACTGGCTAATGGGAATGGGCCGCTCGCACAAAATGCCGCCGCAAAACGTCAACAACAACAGCAACAACAACAACAACAGCTTGTCAAACAGGTCCTATCGAGGGAATTACAACTGTACTATAGTCGGCTTACCGAGTCGTTGCTTCCACCATCAAATGATTTCGCCAAACGTACTGCGGCACTTGCAAGTCTGAGGAACGACGCGGGTCTTCAAGCGCTGCTTCCCTACCTTATACGATGGGTTGGAGAGGGCGTCGTTGGATCGCTGAAAGAGGGTGTGCAAAGTGAGAGCGATGGGAAGATTCTGGAAGTCATGATGGACGTCGTCAGCGCTCTATTGGAAAATAACACGCTCTTCGTCGAACCCTATGTGTGTTGTCCGCGTTGTGACTACTGAGAAGTACTAACATTGCATCAGCTCCACCAAATACTTCCTCCCATACTCTCAACACTGCTTCATTCTGCCCTTCCTCCTTCACATGCCACCCATCTTCGTACGACTGCAGCACAGACACTTTCCCGTGTTCTGACACAACACTCCACGACATACCCGTCACTCTCACCTCGCATCATGAAAACCCTTTTACTTGCATTAATTTCACCAGGCAAGAGCAAAGGTACACGAGAGGGAGCTATCCGTGGGCTTGTGGGCGTAGGGAAAGAAGCCGTGCGGAAGGGGTTGGTTGAAGGTGGAGGCGCAAAAGTCGTGGAGAGTGAATGTAGGAATGCAGCTGATGCTGGACCATTGATCGATTCTGTTATGGTTAGTGTGCCATCATCCTTTAGTTCTCCTATGTATGACCAACCAAACTCAGGACGCATTGCGTGTACTACAACCGACTTCGGACATGGTGATAGCACTTGAGCCGTCCAATCCACTAGACGCTGAGGTGCTTGCCCAGTTGAAGGAGCTGCTTGGGGATCTGTTTGCCCAAAGAGTCGCAGAAAACGCTGCTTGGGCGAGAACAATTCTAGGGATGTCTCGGTCTGACGACTCCTTGTAATCACTGTAAGTCTGCATGCCTTTCTGTTTTCCGCTTTCGCTACGTTTGTGCAGTATTTTATTATGTAGAGACAATCCAGTACTCAAGATGATGACTTTCGTAGTCCCAGGTTTACCTTATCCGCTGAGAAACAGGCAATGGTGCTCCGATCGACGTTCAATGCTTTGTTCCTGTCTCAAAATCAAAGTCCAATGGACAATTGACCTATGTTCCGTAACATTCCCAAACTGCCAGAGTACTATGTAGTGACCTTTTTGTATTTATGATATAGATAATCGGTGATTAACCATAGGCTACTGCATGAAGTACACTTTTCTGAAAACCTGATCTATTACTATTGGCTATCTTCCTCCCCTGCTAGCGTAGTTTAGATACATGTCAATAGATTAATAGATTAGTATCTTGACGACTTCCTGACAAAAATGGCAAGGGGAACTAAGCATAGCCAGCTACAGTCTCAGCCCACTCTTTGCTGCCCATTTGGACCAGCCGTGAACAAGCACGGGCGAATGCGAATATTTCCTCTTCTCCTGTGAACATGGAGCTAGAGCCCACAACTTGATCTGAAAGACCCTATTCATTATGTTAGAGATATTTTACGCAGACCCGGAAGGTCTAAGATTTCTTACAAGATCATCCATCACGCTACGCATGTGGTCAGATATTGGCTTCGAGGATGAATCGTTATCTGAGAAGACCCTGTAAATCGGTACTTCCGATGTCACGAAAAGTTTCGTCTAGAAAAAAGGTCAGCTTGGTCAAGAACGGACAAGAAAAGACGAACATGGCTCTCGTAACAGGCTGTAGAATGAGTCAGTATATTACTCTTATTGTTAAAAGAGTATCACAGACCATCAATAAATGTGATGAACCTCCTAGCCTGTAAACTTCTGTAAGACGGGTACAAGACAAGAACAGACGAGGACATACCATATCTTTATGATCCATTCCCATCTTAGGCACATCTAGTACGAATATGGTCCCAAAGTTCTTCGTTACCTCTAGATAGTCTGCTGCGCTCAATGGTTGACCGCAGAGATCGTGAAATTTGAATTTCGCAATTTTGCTCGTGCTCTCGGGTATTGTTATTTTCCTTCCCCATGTAATCAAAGTTCGATTATGAATCGGAGGATCATTAGGATCTGTACGTGTGAGTGACTTGAACACTTTGTCAATTTCTCTGGCAGTTTCTGGTGTCAGAGGGTCATAGTAGACGTGGGAGAGTGCTCTAGGTATCCGTCGGTAGTCTATGGGTGACAATCAAGACAGGTTCATTCTACGTTCAATAGGAGTACAGACCAGTTCCGGAATCTAGGTCGGTCACCTCAAAATGGGACTTCAGGAGCTCGATTGCAGGAATGAAGCTCGATCTTTGTATGCCATTCTTGTAGAGATCATCGGGATGACGACTAAGAGAGTTATCAGAATCGTAGAATAGGAAGGAAAAAGCCTCCTTACTTCGACGTCATGACGCACACGACACCAAAGTTCACCATCGATTCCAAAAGCCGTCGAAGTATCATAGCGTCTGCAATGTCGGTAACCTATATGAATTCTGTGAGAATATTCGGATTGGGTAGAGAAACATGTGGCACCTGAAATTCATCGAAACATAGAACGCAAGCCTCATTTGCCAAGTCCCTTGCCACAGGCATTATTGGATCACCTCCGTCGAATCCCATTGGAATCTTCGCTGCATGCACGCGTTTATGAACATCGATCATGAAAGCATGGAAATGCACTCTTCGTTTCCGAGTGATAGAATGAGGGAGCGTTTTGTAAAAGAGATCCATTAACATGGTCTTGCCAGTTCCAACATCACCGTAGAGGTATAGTCCCTTTGGCGCGTTCTCTGGAGGAGAAGTCGGGATTTGGACATCTCGTGTGAAGAGGCGAGACAGCTAAGAGCATATGAACGAGTGAATACGACAATTGTATAATCAGCTCGAATAACACACTAGTGAATTTGACTGAGACAGTTCTGGTATCATCGGAGGGTTATAGTCAATTAGTTTGTCATGTAGGTCTTGTAGTTTCTGGATAATCCGGGTCTGGTGCTCGTCGCCTCGCAGTACTCCAGTTGCAACGAGTTTCTGGTATTCGCCCATTGGTGTCACACCTTCAAAAGATGAGCGGGTAGAAAGACATATCAGACCGGCAGGAAAAAGCACCTGCTGGTGTCTCTGGGGTAAGATGTGAAGCATTGTTGACTGGCGCACCACGGGGACCGAACAAGGAATGCTCGGCATTGCGTGAACCAGAATTAGTCTCAACAGCTAACGACGAATTGAATCTTATGGTAGTGCCGGGTCGACATGAAAGGGGTATATAGAGAGCCGGTCGCTGACAAACGATGGTCGATACGTGCCGTCGTGGAGTAGATATGAGGACGGTCCGCGCATGTTTCATCGGAGAGGTCTATAGTCAAAGATAGTCCCGCCCTGCAAGATATACAACTGTCTATGGTAGAACGTGGAAACACAGAAGTTGGCAACGGGCCCCCGCAAAAAGGAGATGATTTACCGGAATCGGATCTGTCTATTCCGGCTGTTTTCAAGTTCGTTCTCTGTGATGGACGACGACAACGAAGCTTACATTTTGTTGCTCCTCTCCGATAGCAATCTTCCAACGGGGTCTTTCGTGGCGTCTTCAGGCCTCGAGTCTTATGTCAAGCACGGTTTCTCAACAATTTCCCCTACGGCAACGATAAATAATTTCGTCCAAGATAGCTTAGGGGCCTACGCCCGTAGCGCACTTCCATTTGTTTCCGATGGACATCGCATTGTTGAGACTTTTAAGCAGTCTAAGCTGCAGAAGATACAGGATGAAGAGTCAAAAAAAAATTTCGACAAGGCTTTGAAGGATATAGCTGCTCTTGACGATCTATACGAAACCATGACCCTCAATCATGTGGCAAGACGAGCTTCCAAATCACAAGGAGTGGCTCTTCTTACACTATATTCAAAGGGTTTCTCTCGGCCTTCCGTCTCGGGGGCAGAAAAGTGCGATCAAAATAGCCAACTGAATGATTTGCTCGAGAGATTCAAATTGATGGTCAGAAAAGAGGAAACCTATGGTCATCTACCAATATGCTGGGGAGCTCTCACTGCTGCACTTGGTTTATCACTAGGTCTGTCATCATCTCATGCTTCTCACTGATAGAAATTGAGAAAGTGTTGAAGAGCGTTCTCAATACCTCCATCTCTTTCTCCATGCCCGAAGCCTCCTGTCGGCGTCTGTTCGTTTGAACGACATTGGACCCTATTTAGCGCAGCAGCTTCTTATGCACACTGTTAAACCGATGATTGCACGCGAAACCATGCGATGTAAAGATTTGCGCTCGGGTCTGTTAGAAAACATAACGAGCGGCTTCGATGAGAAGATGCAAGGCCCGGCGAATACATGGCCTCTAGGCGAAATCCTTGCTGCTCGTCACGACTTACAGCACTCCCGTATTTTCAACAGCTAGAATCGCTTTCGAGCCGAAGTTCAGGCAAGACGGTCAGATGTATATTGATCATGATGTCGCAGTAAGGGCTAATCTGGAGGACACTTCTGCTTGGGACCGTACGAGGTTGGCAAGGTAGGAGATCATGAGGGTATCCTGGTTCGAAATATTTATATCATATCTCACTATATATTAGGAATGACATACCTGGAGACTAGTATTGAATCCACTCTTGTTGAGATCGTCCGTGCTGGCACCGAGCGTGTACATAAGGTAGCGGCCGATCGCAGGGTCACCTTTGACCTCTCCAGAGAGAACGGCCTGGACGTAAGTCAGGACGCGGTCAAGCATGGACTGAACGGTGAGTATAGATTGTTCTAATATCTCGAGGTCAGACACGGGTTGAGTAGATGTTGCGTTTGGCGAAGTTGTCGTTTTTGTTAACAGATCAACTATGGCAAGATGAGCGTTTTATTATACGAGAGAAGAATAGAAACATACGGCCACTACGCTCCGCATCGTGGAAACGAATTTCAACAGGTACAGGCACAAATACACAATTTTCAGGTTTGGGAAAGACGCCAACGGGGGAGCTTGAAAACGATTAGATGGAGCGATGTATTCCAGTGGAAAATCACATACCTAACGTATGCCGAGACACCAGCTTTTTCGCCCTCTTCTATTCCTGTGTTGATCGCAAGGTGAATGGCTTGGTTGGGAGTGGTTTCTTGTGTATAAAAGTTTTGAATAAGGGCAGAGTAGGTATTAAGATTTGATCCAGTCGAATACCTATAATATTTCGATTTGCATGCAGTCGCGTTAGTGAAGAATGACGCACCATCCAACAATGACCTCTTTCGGGTTGATCTTATGGTGCAAGTCGTACACTTGCCGATGGTACTCCATGTCCACGGCGACTTGCTCGCTAGTCTCGCTGTGTAGGACGGCAAACGAGGATTTGACCTCGACCTCGGTTTCTGTCCTTGTTCCAAGAAGGGTTCCAATCACTCTATCTTGGTTCTCTCCACGACGAAGGTAATGGTCGAGAATGGAAAACAAGGCGACCGGGTGGACAGTCACGCTCGTGGGTGTACGCCTAGGAGACTTGATTAAGGAGCTTCATCAATCAAAGGAAGAGAAAACTCACGGAACATTAGATACCGACGCGGTAGAAGGTGTATGGATGTGCACTGCTGAGGACGATGGACCCAGAGGCATTTTTTGTGTTCACTGTTTGTAGACACCACAAGAGATGTAATCCAAAAATGCGCTCGGCAATTGCCGCAAGTTACTTTTACCTGTCCAACACTTTAAAAAAACTCGCTTTCCTTTCCAATGCCGTCCGAAGAGAATAGGGTGCGTTGTGCCAGTTTACCAACATCTCATAACTCTACTAAGCGACTGTCTGCAGGAAAGAATCGCAAAGGTTATTGAAATTGGCCGTGTATGTTTCTGGAGAGGAGACCATGACATTGTACTCATCGAGCTTGCCTTACAGAACGTCCTTCACTACGGTTGGATACCTCTCATCATCTACGTTGGTTTTACACGTAGTAATCCCCAACCTTCACTCATCAAGTGTGTAACTATTCTCTCAGATGCCCTCTTCCTCACTTACGACTCACATGACCCCATTCACTAGGTTCATCAGCCCCCTCGCATAAACACCTTGTATATTAGCTTAATGCTCTAGGAAATAGCATCAAAATAGACTGCTTTCGCACCCAACGAATTTCCTTTGCAAAGTTCAGAACTGCTTTTTGTGAGTTCCATATCTTTGATCTATACCAATATATGATTTCATTCGTCGTGGTGGTGTACCTGGTACACCCTGACCCACCTGCAATGTGGTTGATATGCAGCCTGGTGTAACCGCTGTTCAATGCTGGTTTATCTGGTGTCGCTGGCATGAGGACTTTGATAAGGCCAGATATGACCGTTCTTTCATCTATGTCTGGGGATGAATCAATAACTAATGGGATCATAGTGGTCTAGATATATAAATCATGCACTCCAAGGAAATGAGTGCTCGGTGAGTGCAAGCTTGAGGAATGGCACAGCAAACGCCGAGTGAACCGATTCTCCATGAACATCAGCGATTTTAGATGATTTTCAGACTTGCCATGATTAAGAACATTCCACGTAGCCAGTTCATGAAGGAATGGGCGTCTGATTGACTGCGAACGTCGAGGGCGTGGAGTAAGTCGAAGGAGTCATCAATTGAGATACATAGATTAGAGAGTGGAACATATTGCTTCCTCCATCTTGCCAGATTCATTTTCAGAGGCGAGACTTGTATCACGTTTATTCCCTCTTCCGTAATACTTCTCTTTCTTTGTAACAATCGCCTACCGATTTACTGACGCTCAGTGTTATGTTTGGACAATGTCGAGAATGCGAGACAGCGGGGGTTATTGGCGTTGTCGGCCGATGTAACCGCAGAATTCGCCTGTGGAATTAGTGGAGATGCTTTGGTTCATACTAGCGTTGTTCGCACTCGATGAGGTACTAGGTGACTTCCCGTAAGGATCTAGAAACTATTTAGGCCCTGTCCTGCAACCGAAGTTAGTAGGATTAATCAACGAAAAATCAATTAACATAGATTTTTGTTTACCGTTCCTTAATTCTGTGTTCTGTAAAAGTATGATTTGATTAATGCGTGACATTCGGTGACTTTGTTTACTCAGGGCTTCCATCGCGTTGTTTTGTCACTGGCCTCATCTCACTGCTATGTCTGAATCCGAAGAAATCGACAAGGAGAACATTCCGCCTACTGCTGCCCCAGCTTCTGACTTATGTAAAAAGCCCCAATCTGCAAAGAAATCTGATGCCTAGCCCAAGCGCGCTGTCTGGACCGATGCCAATGACAAAATCCTTGTGAATACACTCCTTGCACAGCTATCTCACAGCACGATAAGGAACGAGAAGAACATCACAACTTGGAAACCCAGCATCTGCAAGATAGTATTTCCCAGGTGGTATTGCAAAATCTCGATGACAAGCATCATCAAAAACCCATCCATCGGCAGCACTTCCCTCCCATCCACTGAGCATATAGCAAAACTCAGCATTGAATTTGCATGCAGCAAGAACATTCTGTGATATATAACCTTTGTGGTTGCGGAAGGCAGACATTTGCTCTGCAGAGACCAAAGCATGAAAGTGAACACCATCTACAGCACCAAGAGCATTTTCAAAAAATGGTGAAAGTTTTGGATTCTGTGCAATCTCAGGAGGTGTTGAATTAGAGGGAAGATGGACATATTCCTTATAGAATTTGCCAGAAAGCATATTAAGGATTGCATTAAAACATCTGCAGAAGAAGAATATCATTATTGGTACAATCATTATCACTCAATCAATGACACACTTTGAGACTGTGGTGCCACCACACTGGAAGCGTTCTTGCTGCTCTCGATTGGAACATCCTGTGATTACAATTTGGAGGAAGATAGCCACCATTTCATTGGCAGTGACCCAGTGAGAATCAGCAAGTCCACAAATCCTG
>JAGGAX010008523.1:0-14509 GCA_017657335.1 Termitomyces titanicus | reverse complement strand
TACATTGCCCAGTGCTGCCTCTGAAAGAGAATCCAAGCACGCCAAATAATATAACAATCATTGAATACTGGCTATAAGGGGCATGATCAGTTCTACAGTATCTACATGATTATAAATGCATGGAACCTCACAAAAATTAATTCAGTCCAGTATCCAGTTATTTCAAGCCCTGTGACACTCAGGTCATAGACAGCAATACTCCTCTGCAGAGGCATGGTAATGTTCATCAAAAATGTGCACATTTTGACTTTTAGTATGATGATCAGCACAGCATATAGAGTTGATGCTGTTAAACCCAATAATATAATTGTTAGAGTTGGAGTGGAGAGTCGTTTCTGGTGTCTGATGGATCTCTTTAGTGCTAATGGTCCTAAATTTATGATGGATCCACTCACCGAATATGTGTATCAAAGATCCAGAGAAATATTGGCACTGAGATTCCTATTATTGACATTCATTGTGAAGGGGCCACACAGAGGGAACGATGTTGACATACCATAAAAAATAAATGCTATGGGAATGGTGATAATGATCTCCTCAATGAACGATTCACCCACGGTTGTAAGGATAGACCGCTCTTCAGGTGTCATGATGGGTGGACTGACAGCAAATGGTGATGTGATAAATTGAGAGCTGCATGAAAGGAGACTCGCAATATATACAGCCAAAAAGCTGGGGCTGTGCGTGGAAAAGCCAATATTCAATTGAACCTTACCATGGTGACCAGATATCATCGGGAAATACTGGGGTACATCAATAGAAGACGTCTGATAACGATCAGTTGCTTTTTATATATAGGCAATGAGAACAGAAGTCGAGAATACTGTAGTCCCCATATATGAGTATCTGTTGCCCCGTTTCAGAGGTCAGTTTCAGCTTCTGCATCTTGAGCATGGCTGTGAATATGTATACAGTCACATTTAATATATCACAGTCTGAGGTGCATCCACAAGAATCCTGATGCTTCTCAAATGTGATCAACGAGTCCAAACAGGCGCAGAACAGCGCGCGCTTGAGAAATTTGACGGACAAGCAATTAATCAAGTGTATACATAGATTTCATTGACGGGTAGATGATATTAGGCAGGCCGTGGGACAAGGGAGGCGTCGAAGCGAAGTTGAAGCGAGGAGTATTTAATACGAAATTGTAAGACCAGCCTCAACTTCAAGACTTGTTGAGCCCTGCCGCAGTGGATGATGCAGCTCTCCTGGTATGTGAAATACATTCACATGGGATGGAATATGATCAACCTTATATCATAGAGAGAGGCCCAGCGATAATTACTTAGAAGTCCAAGTCTAGCGGTTAAAGTCTCCGGAACACGGTCCGAGCCATCTCTGATACCAAATAGACCAACACAGCTCCGAGCTCCATTTCACGCTTTAGTCAACTGCGACCACTTTATTAGTCTGCTATTCACTGTTGGCACTGACCAAGCACTGACTTTAGATACTCATCGAAGCATAACCTCTAGATGGCAACATTTACGATGCGGAGGAAGGTATACTGCGTCGGGCCTGGTCGTTTGTTCGTGATTGAGATCAATTGATCCATGCGCAGTTCCGAACTACGGTCGCCACATTTCAATTGAGTTGTCTTCTCATCTCACCTGTCAAGTACAGAATCACCGCTTTCACTGATATCAGCTACGGATATGCGTCCATGTCCCACGACAACAGCCAACACTATACCAAGCGCAGCTTTCCTCCTTCATCGGCCGGGCGTGCGATGGGAAGGCAGATGTCGGCGTTCTTCACACATAGTCTTGATGCGCTCTGGAACGTCACGGCAGAGCAGAACGTCGAGCTTTGTCAACGTGGAGGCAGGGAGATTGGAGAGACGAAGAGGAAGGTCATTGGCGAAGATTCAGTGTTTGCAACGAGTGAAGATGAGGGGAAGGAGAAACTGAGGAATCCACCAGCTCCTCGAGAGATAGCTGCACCGCCCCACAGCAGTCGTTTCACCACCGCCTCTGTCCACTACTTCCACAGACCCGTCTCACCTTTGTCCACCAGCGTGTACAGTCCGCGGAAACGTCATTCCAGCAATTCACCTGGCACTTACTGGACAGGGACCGCCGAGTGGACCGAGTGGACATGGGCTATGGACAGCAGATCCTAGTACAGCATTGGCACCCTCCCGCGACTGCACCTCCACCTGGGTCTGTCCCACCACTCTCGTTACCTCGTGGCCTCGGTGGACATTCGTCAGAAGATTCCGGTGAAGTTTCTGCGTGCAGACAGCTCTACTTGATCCCTCACTACGCCACGTTCCCCCACCTACACTGACCTCGAGTACTTGGCAAGGGTTGAAATAATCAGCTTGCGGGGGTACTGATTCAGAAGGATCGTCGACTTTGATAATGGTTGCACACCGAAACCGCGAGCTGAGATGGATGGGCGTGTTGAGACCAGTTCAACCATCGAAGTCTTGGAAGAGTGAAAAGGTGAAGAAACTTGTTTTTGGCGGGGTACCATTATCCGTGCGATATTGTGCGTGGCCGATGCTCATGGACGGAAAGGCTGGTTGTATTCTGGGGGTCTACGCCCAGCTAGGGAGCAGAGCCAAAGTGGCTACACTTGTCAACAATGAGCGGGATGTCCAACGCTGCTTCGCCGATCATCCACAGCTCCGGAATACTCGAGGGCCTGTAATCTCGTTACTTTAAGCTTACCTTACGTTACGATGGTTCCCGACGTACAATATTCGAAAGGTAAGTCCCAAGTTGTGTCAATTTTCTATTGATACATCGCATTTCTGGCTTGACTCGAATCTTCTCCATGCTCCTGAGGAGGACGCATTCTGGATCTTTGTTTCTCTCACAGCCATATACACCCATATTTCTCGTCTACCTCTGTGCAGGTTGATATTGACGGGACACTGTTCGGACGTTACATGGACAACGTCGATTCTGCGATGGCCAAGAAACGTTTTGGAGACCTCAACATTTCGCCTGTCAGTATATGTCGGCCATGATACGTAAGACGTCTTTGACTGTATTTCATGTCTGACCATCCACTTAGGTTCCTCTCCCTCTTTGTCGGATTCCTCCCATCGGATTATCTCAATCGAGTGTGGGATATCTTCCTCTTCGAAGGTATATTTACCTCTTCATTGCTTTTTCCCCCAAAAAAGTACTTATGATGCTCACTGTCAGGTGTTCCCTTCTTATTCCGGATTGCACTTGTGCTGATCTTATCCAGTTGCCAGTGATTTTTTGACATGACGTTCGCCAATGCGCTTTGTCCTTCTCCTGAGCTCTTGCCCACTTCTCCCGAGGTGCTCACCATGCTCGCTCTAGCTGTGAAGGTCCAAGATGATGATCTGCAAAAATAGTGGGTCAAGCTCGAAGCCTGTATCCACACCAGGTTCTATTTCTTTGACATGCTCCTAGCGCTCGACTTTGCCCTTATTTTGCTTTTTTCCCTTTCCAACAACATTTTCTCATGTTATCATAAATCGTACTCTTCATCCTTGGACTCTATTTTCATACGCACTTTGCATGTTATAGAACTCATGGTCCCATTCATTTATTTCTACATAGTAACTTCCGTGCATAATGGCTATTAATTTGTTGGTTTTATTGTGAAAATGTGCCAATCAATAAGTTGTCTTGTGTTTCTACAGAGTACTCACTGCTGGCACTAGAAGCTTTTTCCATTGGAAAAAGTGTCAAAGAAACCTGTTACTTCTTTGTTAGCTTTTTGTGATAGAAAAAGGCATCTTTCTTTGTTAAAAGCCTTTTTATGTCAGAAAAATGGGCAACAGAAATGGCATAACAGGTTTCTTTTACACTATTTCTAATGGAAACATTTTCCAGGGCCAGCAATGAGTTCGACTCCTGGCTGAGTGTGCCTGTGTGGAAAACACTTTTAGACACCATGTGGGTATCTTCAACACCACCAGAAGCCACTATTCTGGGGGTTACTCTTTGGAAGTCACGGACCGGTTTAGCTGCTGAGACAATCATGGGAACACCAAAGCAGCCTCTTGTGATGAAATGAAGGCATCCTGCACTCCCTATGAATACAAAAAAGATCTGTGGGCCTTAGATCCTGGGAAAATTGGAAGGGTTAAACATTGAGGATCAGCATTCTGGCAAAAGGATACAAGGGTCCTTGAGAAATCTGCCATACCAGGTAACATACCCATCAAACTAAGAAATACTGGGGAGGTTGGATCAGGTAGTTGGTTTATGGTGGGTCGTTCCGGCTGTATGGCTTGCATTGATGAAGAGTGCGATTAGTACACTGGCTCAGGGTGTGGGGAGGTTTAGTCATCTGTGAGACCTGTTGAGGTTACCCTCCAGTGCACCTTGACGAGTGCAACAGCCAAAAATGGATGGGATGGCATGATAATGGCATATGATCTGGGATTGAAATACAAGGGAAGTATGAACTCTGATGGAATCAAACAGTAGTAAAGTGGCTATTGGGCATAACCAGCACACCTGAAAAAGTGTCTGGCCAGAGTATGCTTTGGCAGTGTCTGTAAATCATATCTATAATATAACATAGCAATTCTCTAAATGAAACCCATGTATTCATCACTGGAATAAAGGTGAACTGGGTAATGCCAGCAAGCAATCTCATATAAAACAATTGACATATTGTATCAGTCATCCATGTGCCCTCACCTATGAGTTGCTGTGGTCTTCTGTCCACCTAACTGTTGTCAGAGTTTTGTGGCAGTGTTAAAAATCAATTTGGTTTGGTTTGGTTTGGTTGTTATTGGGAAACTGGTTTGCAATCAGGTGAAAATCAATTAATAATCCTCACAGAATATGCCATACATCAGCAAATTCCCAAATTTCTAGTGGGCTGGAATCACTAGTCACCAGCTCACCAGCTCACCAGCCAACCAAATATGGAATATAGATGGTAGATAATGCCACCTGTCCCTAACACCTTAATGCAACAAACAGTAAAGATACAGACAAAAGGTAATGGAATTTACTCTGTAACATATAAGAATGTCCACAGGCATGTTCTGTAGGCTGAATCCTTACCCTATAATGCATCACTTATGCATTACTCAGCACACCCTGTGGCCATAGAATGCATTAGCTATGCCTTATTACTCTAGTGCTTCATACACTGGATTTTTACCTTCATCATAGTATACATCACCTATGCATTACTAACTCTAGCCTCGTAGAATGGACCTCCCTCATAGTAATGCATCAGCTGTGCATTACTATATGTAGTGCTTTCTAAAATGGATCCCTATTCTCTCCTCATAGTCATGCATCAGCATTAGCTGTGTATTAAGCTTCCCATTCATGATGATACATTACACAGCATGCTCCATAGAATGGACCCCACTTTATAATAATGCATCAGCTATGCATTCCCTACTCCAAGTCTAGGCTTTTGTATGGATTCCTTCTCCTTAGTGATATCGATGCATCAGCTGATGCATTACTAACTCTGACCTGGTAGAATGGACCTCCTCTCATAGTAATGCATCAGCTATGCATTACTTGTACTACTACTACTACTACTACTACTACTTTGGTGCTCTGTAGATTGAATCCCTGCTTGTCACCCATCAGCTCTGCATTAAGCTTCCCATTTGTAATAATGCATTACACCGCATGCTATGCATCACCTACACATCACTCTCTAGCCTTCTACATAGCTTCCTTCCCCTTGGTAATCAATGATGCATCAGTTGTGCTAGATCACTGCCCTTATAATGCAATACTGTGCTCTTGTATTATCCACTGCAATGAGCATCTTGCATTAGTACACAACATGCTTTGTCAAATGGACCCATACTTAATGCATCAGCAATGCATCACACAACATGCTCTGTAGAATGGGATGGCTCCCTCATTACTTATGCATTAGCTCTGCATTACAGCTTACATTTTGCTGCCTGCTCAAACCATGGGGAAATGTATCACACAGCATGCTTTGTAGAATGGAATGGCTCCCTCATATTTATGCATTAGCTGTGCATTACTGCTTACTAATGTGTTCCTACAATAGACCTCTCTATGGTAATGCATCAGCTATGCATTATCCACTGCTCCCTTCCTTCCAAAGATAATGTATCACTAATGCATCACAGCTTATGCTGGGGTGCCCCATGCATCGGTCATGCATTACTCAAATATGTATCATGATTACCAAATTTCTCTTGCATTTCTCTTGCATCTTGCATCCTGAAGAGTGGCGCACTCACTTTTCCTCCACACTCTCATGCATTACTATTACTATCATGCAGTGTCCAATGCCATGGTTTGTTTTCCTTGCTCCTTTAGACCTACATGGACTTGTGTTTTTTTGTGTAGTAATTCAACGTTGAAATCAAATCTTTTTCTTGGAATCTTATGTTATTTCCACAACAAACAAATTTTTTCAAAAGGATGGATAAAGTATTTGACTATGATTGACAAGCTTCATCAGAGAAAGATGATTTTGAATAAGCTTCCAACTCCTCATAAAGCTTTGTCAAGGTACTTGGTACATGGCTCCATACCAAAGTGAACTTCTCATGCAGGGAAGCACAGAGGGAAGCTTGATGTGTTGCAGATGCACTCAAACCTTCTTGATGGATGGCTGTGACATCACCTTGACCATATGCTGTCTTGAATGTCCACCATTATTTGTGAAGTGCAAGATACCTAAGAACTTAGTCCATCTCCACTCTTAGTAGTTTCACTTCTCCTGAAAAGCACATTGCTCTTGTGCAGGATTTGATCCATTCAATTCAAAGCACTGAGGGAGGGTGTCAAATCAAACAGTCTCAAGGATCCACAAGAACCCACCATCACACAAGTCCTCAGAGTCCTCACTGGACACACCAAGTACCTTCCATATCCATGATATCTTCTACCTAGGGCTGCCAACTGTACTGTATATGGTATATGGCCATATCAATATAGGTGGAATACTGGTCAAACCTGTACCATGAGCTGTTCTGTAAACTACAATCCATAGAATCAATACGGCATGGTACAGGTACTTAAACAGCCATATTGGTAAATTACAGGTACAGCTTTTGTAGAAATAAGTGAATTTCTATTGGAACAAGACTAAATAACCTTCTCAAGTGCCAGTTGAGTTAACTGCAGATGTTACTTGACAATCATAAGTGTTCGGATATTTTCTGGCTTGAAGCTCATATGGCAAAGAGAAATGGTATCCCACTCACCCAAAAAAATGTGTTCCACAGCAACAGCAGAGCCTGTCAGAAGTCAACTGATGGCAAATAAAATGGTAAAGGTCTATACCAAAGATAAATAAGAGACCATGAGCAAGATGAAAAAGATTTGGGAACTGTGAAGGACGACCGAGCCATCACTTACAAGTATAGATGTCTTCACAAGGGAGCTTAAAGTATTCTTTGAGTTCAACCAGGAGAACACAAAGCTGTTGGAAATAATGTGCCATGAAGTTGATGTTATTCTCATCAATGGGACTTGATGATGCTGATGTTGTAGAAATGTGTGAATGGGAGGATAGCACATTGAACTTGAAGGCATAATGTTGATGGAAGTGATTGTGCAGTTGTGAGTAAGATACTCATGGGTGAAGTGCTAAAGAAAATGATATCAGTCATCACTTACATACAAGCCCATATGTAAAGAGGAGACTCATCAATCCCTTACAGCCAGCAGCAATCTTGATCTCCTCTAACAAAGCTAGGGCTATGCAGCTATGAAGTTCATATAATCAATGCATCACAGGTACATTTGCCTTGAGATGACTGACAAACTCTTCAAATATGATATATCATTACAAACCAAAGAAATCAACAAAGAACATGCCATCGGTGCTATAACACATTTTTGGTCACCTTCAGGACCTTGTGATTTCTATGGAGACATTGGTAATACTTATCTTTGCCAGTGGGCTCACCATTAGGACCCTTGCTGAGTTGTTCATAGAAAAGGTAAATGGCATTACATTGCAAGAATATCAAGTTAATAAGCTTGATATTAATAAATGATATCCATACCTTGCATGATCCTGTTAGACTTGATGTAGGGGTCTCATTTGTATCAGGGACTTTGACTTGTATCAGCAGCTGTGGCACTCTCATATCAACAGTATCACTGATTGTATGCATAGGCTGTTTAGTGCTCTTGCAGCATGTATATTTTCTCTTGCACTTGTTAGATGCTGTGAGAGGAATTGTCTTAGATGGAAGAGACTGAGGAAGCTACACATTGCAAATTAGAGGTGTCAGGAGACCTCCATTCTTCCTCTACATGTCCCATTTTTTCCTTTATCCCCTTTATTTTTTCTATTTCTCTGTTATTTTTCACATTTACTCGCTCTGCTCTTTCCATTTGACCCCAGTCTATCTGTTCCCACTTCAGAGCATTGAGAATGCTTGATGCTTAATCAGCAACAAGCGTTCTGGATGGCCCATGGCTAATTCCGGAGTTTTGATCTTTTTTAGAGATATGCTTCTTGTGAGGCTGTCTCTTGTTTTTGTATGGCTTATGTGTACTGTACAGTTAGTTTCCACACTTCTGCAACCTTCTAAAGTGTTGCTCCTGGCATAGGGGACCCCTAAACTTGACAACATAGAAACAGTTGTGATTGTACAACATCCACCAGAATGGGAGTGCCTAGTGAAGGTGATGATAGATGAGTCAGTAGAGGAGGCAGAGGAGAAGGAGAGGAGCAATGAGACGGAGATAAGGGTCTATTCAGATGGGTCAGGACATGGAGGGAAGATAGGGGTGGCAGCAGTGCTATATTGGAGGTTTAGGAGGGGGGTAAAAGTGATGAGGAAGTGTTTGGAATCGGACAAGAGGCACATGGTTTTTTAAGGGGAATGCATGGAGCAGATGTTGGGGCTGGAATTACTGAGGAGGGAGGTGAAGGAGAGAGGGAGGATAAGGGATGTAATGATAGGGATGGATAACCAGGCAGGGATGAGGGCACTGGAGTTGGCAAAGGGTGGAACGGCAAGGTACCTGGTGGATGAGGTCTACAATGAGTCAGGAGGATCAAAGCGCACATGAGAATCGAGGTGTACTGGATGCCTGGACATAAAGGCATCCCATGCAATGAGAGAGCAGACAAAGAAGCAAAAAAAGCGGTGGAAGGAGATGGGACAGAGATCAAAGGACTGGGCATCCTGAGAAGACCTCTAAAAGCATCCAAGGCAGCAATACTGGAACAACACAAAAAGAAATGGTAGCAGGGTTTGGAATCGGACAAGAGGCACATGGTTTTTTAAGGGGAATGCATGGAGCAGATGTTGGGGCTGGAATTACTGAGGAGGGAGGTGAAGGAGAGAGGGAGGATAAGGGATGTAATGATAGGGATGGATAACCAGGCAGGGATGAGGGCACTGGAGTTGGCAAAGGGTGGAACGGCAAGGTACCTGGTGGATGAGGTCTACAATGAGTCAGGAGGATCAAAGCGCACATGAGAATCGAGGTGTACTGGATGCCTGGACATAAAGGCATCCCATGCAATGAGAGAGCAGACAAAGAAGCAAAAAAAGCGGTGGAAGGAGATGGGACAGAGATCAAAGGACTGGGCATCCTGAGAAGACCTCTAAAAGCATCCAAGGCAGCAATACTGGAACAACACAAAAAGAAATGGTAGCAGGAGACAGAGCAGCAAATACAACAGTCACCCATCTAAGTTTGAGAGGCTTTGAACCATCAACCCAGTAGCACCCACAGGGTGCATTGACTTATATGTATTTGAAACATATTTTAAACTTTGGATAAAAAAGAAACCTTTTAGTTTTACATATATTGTCGATTAAAGTGCTGAAAAAAATTTATTTTTGTTTACAAAAAGTTGAAAAGGAATAATATAATATTAAACAAAATATGTTAAAAACATAATCTAAAAGTTAAAGTAAACATATATAGATTTTCTATATCAAAGTCTCACATTATGTTTCATATTTATACTTAAAATGTGTTTACAAAATGTTTTACAAAATGTTCTATGAATTTTTGAACTTTCTTTAGACTTTTATCAAAGAAAATATACTATTTGTATGTTATTTTTGTTTTCTTTATTATTTCTATTGATATCTTAATATTATTCAAAATTTAACTTATACATTAATTTATAATTTGTTTGTAATACTTTTACAATTTGTTTTGATATTTTTTTTAGTTAGTTTTGAATCATATCTGAATATAATAGTCTAGTATTAACTTAAATTTTTTTTATCTTTGCTTCATTTGTAATTATGATGTAAAATATTCTAGATGACATGAAAACATATTGAAACTTTATAATTATCATTACTTTATTATTTCTTTTTAAATTTTAAGTTGAACTTATTTGTGGCCCTACTTGACAGTGGTGCAACAGGGCTTTTCATTGATGCTGATTATGTGAACCAACATCAACTAACCACCAGATCTCTATTGCATCCTATACCTGTGTACAACATTGATGGTACTCTTAACAAAGCTGGCTTTATCCACTCCATTGTAGATTTGGTGTTGCATTATTGTTCACACTCAGAATGTGCCGCCTTTGCTATCACAGATCTAGAGAAGCAGGACATGATCCTTGGGTTCACCTGGCTCCGAGAGCATAACCCAGAGATCAATTAGTCTAGTGGTGAAGTATGCATGAGTTGGTGTCCTCAACATTGTTCCACATGCATGGAAGAAACCTGAGAGAAGCATAGAGCATTGGTCATGGAGCATGCTGCCATATGTGCTTGTCATATAGGGCACCTTCCCTTTGTGGACATTGACCTGTTAGATCTGCCCCCTTTGTCATTCTCTCATAGAGAGGCCCTCTACAAGGATGTCAGAGGTGGATGCAAACCTCTGCAGGGAGATGGATGTGAGGGCAAGTTTGCTAGTGCTCTAGACCCTGAGTCCTCAGACAAGATCATTGAGGTAGGTGATAGGATCTATGCTGTGACTCTGGATGCTCCACCAAGCATGGCAGAGATATGGGCAAGCCAGACTACATATCAATGCTTAGCCCAGGCATTTGCAGCAAACTCCCAGCCCAAGCCCTTCTGCAGCTCCATTCCTTATCACCTCTATGACTTTGAAGACATGTTCTCCAAGGCGTTGTTTGATTTGCTCCCAGAACACAAGCAATGAGATCAAGCAATAGAACTCATTCCCAGCACCAAACCTTGCTGCAAGGTATATCCTCTTGCCTCAAAGGAGCAGAATGACCTAAATGCATTCCTTCAGGAGAACCTCAACTCTGGTTGGATATGCCCTTCAAAGTCACCTATGGCCTCCCCAGTCTTCTTTATTAAGAAGGAGGATGGATCTCTCCATCTGGTTCAGGACTACCACGTCCTGAATGCAATGACTGTCAAGTACCCCCTCCCCCTCATCTCTGAGCTTGTCAACAACCTTTGAGGCACACATTATGTCACCAAGTTGGATGTCTGGTAGGGCTACAACAATGTGCGCATCAAGGAGGGTGATAAAGAAGGGAGCATTTTGGACTAATCACGGACTCTTTGAACCTCTAGTAATGTTCTTTGGCCTCATTAACAGCCCCGCCACCTTTCAGACAATGATGAATGACATCTTCCATGATCTTATTGCAGAGGGCATTGTTTGTGTGTATCTTGATGATATCCTCATCTATACCAAGACGCTGGAGGAGCATTGACAGATCACACACATTGTGCTGGAGCACCTCTGAAACACCAGCTTCACCTCAAGCCTGAGAAGTGTGAGTTTGAGCAGACCAAGATCAAGTACCTTGGGCTGATCATTTTGCATGGCACAGCAGAGATGGACCTAGTAAAGGTGGCAGGTGTGGCAGAGTGGCCAGAGGCCAAGAACAAGAAGGAAGTGCAAGCCTTTCTGGGCTTCACCAACCTCTATCAGAGGTTCATTCAGGACTTCTCTCATCACGCTTGTCCTCTCTTTGATCTCACAGTCAAGGACGTGTGTTGGCAGTGGGGAGCCTTGCAGAAAGCCGCCTTTGATGCTCTCAAGTCAGCCATCACCTCCGAGCCAGTCCTCCTGTTCCCTGAGGTTGACTCACCCTTCCATGTTGAAGCTGACAGCTCCGACTTTGCAACCTGCACAGTTCTGTCTCAACTGTCCAAGGAGGATGGCAAATGACACACCGTAGCATTCTACTCAAAGAGCCTAAATGCTGTTGAGCAGAACTATGAGATCTATGACAAGGAGATGCTTGCCATTATTTGATCCTTTGAAGAATGGCAGCACTTCCTCAAGGGCATATGGCACAAGTTTGAAGTTTGGACAGACCACAAGAACCTATAGTACTTCCAGATGGCTAAGAAACTCAATTGCTGGCAAGCTAGATGGTCCATGTATCTGGCAAACTTTGACTTCTTGTTGCATCATAAACCTGGATGGAGCATGGGCAAGCCAGACGCACTGTCATGGCATACAAATCACGGTACAGGAGCAGATGACAATGAAAACATCATCCTCCTCAAACTTGAACTGTTTGCCATCTGTGCTCTTGAAGAGCTGGCTGTCCAAGGAAATGAGGCAAACATTCTCAAGGACATCTGACAGGGAAACCAAGAGGGCACTTAGGAGGATGTTGTGGCAAAGGTGGCCATGGCCTTGCATGCCAGTTGGAAGAGTGGGGTGAAGTTGGTATGTACCAATGAATGGGATGTGCAGAATGACCTGCTCACCTTTTGGGGGTTGCATCTACATCTCTAACATGCCAGAGCTTTGGAGATGCATTTTAGAGCAGCACTACAACTCACACATTGCAGGGCACCCTGGTCAGTGAAAGATGTTGGAACTGGTGTTCCAAAACTACTGGTGGCCGCAGATGTTATGCTACATTGGTACCCACGCTAGCACCTGCAACCTCTGCCTCTGCACCAAACCCTGACATCAACTCCCCATGCAACTTCACCCTCTTCCCATTCCCACTGAGCGCTGAAGCATAGCCTCTGTTGACTTCATTGTGGACCTCCTGGATGCCCATGGGTATAACACTGTCATGGTTGTAGTGGATTTCTGTGGGAAGCAAGCTCACTTCATTCCAACCCACACCACCTGTTCAGCCATGGAGGCTGCAAACCTCTATTGGAAAAACATCTGGAAGCTGCATGGGCTCTTCAATGCATATGTCTCTGATCAAGGTCCTCAGTTCATTGCGGAGTTCACTCAGAAGCTCTACCGTCTCCTCAACATCAAACTCCACACCTTTACTGCCTACCATCTTCAGTCTGACAGTCAGACTGAGCATGTGAACCAGGAACTAGAGCAGTATCTGCACCTGCTCTGCAATGAGCGCTAGGATGACTGGGACAAACTGCTTTCTGATGCAGAATTCCAGTATAACAACTACGTTCACTCCTCTACCCAGATGTCCCCCTTCTTCCTGTACACTGGGCATCATCCTCACATGGGCTTTTAACTGCACACCTCTGAAGCATTGCTCTGGCATAGAGGATCCCCAGACTTGTTCTCTTTGGATCTCCTTCTGCCAGGTGTGTAGTTATACATGTACCTATCTGTACAGTACTCAATATAGACTTTGGATCTTCCTCTGCCAGTTGTGTGGTTGTGCCACAGCCTTCAGGAGTTGCCCTTACAGTGAGTAATGCAACAACAATGCTTTGCGACAACAATTTGGTGATCAACTTATTGGAGGACCCACTTCTACATACATAGGCCAAATACATTAATATAAAGTATCACTAGTGATGTTCTGGCCTGGCCTCAGGCCATCAGCCAAGCCAAGCCAGGCCTGTTTGAGCCGGGCCCAGCCAGGCCAGAGGGGGTGGCCTAGTAATGGCTTTGGCCCTGCTCATGATTCTGAAAAGCTAAAGCCAGCAGCCCAGGCTGCAGCTTTCAAGAAGGGCGTATGTTAGAAAAAGTTAACAATTTTGCTGCAGAATAGTAAGTTTTACAGTTGATGGAATGCATTCAGACTCAACTAACAGTTCACAATGTGATCCTATCCTATGCCAAAGCAACATTGAAGCATTAAATCAACATCAGAATCTTCTCACAGTAGGTACTCAACCAGTTTGACATGTATATACCTTACAGATACATCATAGAGAGTCAAACTAAATGCTTAGCAACATGTATTTTGTCAAGATAAGTTATCTTTTTCACTATCATTGCTTTTAAAACCTTTTGCAGAATTTTATATGTTCTACTGCCAGAAGCCACAGCCTGCGCCAAGTTGAGCTGGAGCCAGGCTGGAATTGGGGGCTTGGCCTCAGCCCAGATGATATCACACATGTATATATTACCCACTCTATGGACAGCATCCTCACTCATTGTATCATAAGCTGAGAGTGAGCATTAGTTACTTTGGACTTTGCATCCTCACTCATTGTATCATAAGCTGAGAGTGAGCATTAGTTACTTTGGACTTTGCATACTTAGCTAACTGTACCATAGATTGAGCTACTTACTTGTATCACGATCATTTAGGTGCCCTGGGTTTGAATTCCAAGACTGTAGTGAGTAGCTCTAAGGTGAGGATGGTGAATACTTCGCTTCCCTCTCAGGTGTCCTGTTCCGTTTAGATACATGCAGCTATGTGGCAGGATTCCCATCACCTGAGTTAA
>JAGGAX010008522.1:0-14561 GCA_017657335.1 Termitomyces titanicus | reverse complement strand
TTCTATCACATGCATTCCTCACATCATACATATGATTCTTTTCTATTCAGTTTATTCACATGGTACATCCACACTCTGGTATATATACTCATGTAGTTCCACCTGAAGCCCTCAGTTTCTAACTCCGGACTTCAGGTTAGTATTTCACTTACATTCAATACACTCAGTTTCTAACTCCGGACTTCAGCTTTAGTGACTATTCAGTCCCCTGTGCTTTGCCTGTTTTAACAGAAAGTATTTTCCACTGCGGTGTGGAATGATTCTTGAACTTCAAGAAGTGTTGTATCTGGGAATTTCAAGCAACATTCAACATAGGTCATAAAGGGTGGCTTACACATTCTCTCCATGTCATGGCTTTGGGATGATCATCCCAGCACCAAGAACATGCAAAACTGACGTCACAATTGTCTACCTCTGAAGGTAGCGTGGTACACAAGTCCAAGTTTAATAGTTGAAGTATCGCCACTGCTGCAGTACATTCACGTTCGTCGATCTCCACCAGTCCAGGGTAACACGATTGTTGGTGAGGAAGAGCTGCCTCCCAACCGACGATGCATCTGTTATGAGGTCCTGGAGAGCTCCATGAATTTCTAGGACAACAATTGAAGACGAAGGAAGCTGCTTCAAGGATGTGAGGTCCAGGAATGTTAACGAGACTGGGTGCAAGGCAAGCTGAAGGCATAAACGTAAGTAGGTCCTCGAATGTAATGGGCGGCCAGCGCTCGACAAATGAAACAATTGCCTCAGTAACATGGCTTTCTGAGAGGTCTAAGAATTGGGACCGATCATTCAGCATGGCATGAAATGAGTGACAAAATAGTATACTGGATTTCCGTGGAAGTTTCACACGGATATTTGGGTAAAGGGAGTCAATGTAGTCGCTGACTACGTTTGAGATGAGATTCTGGCGGCGGTTGTAGGTGCGAATCGCCGCTTGTTTTAACTGGTGCTTGATTGTTTTTTTCAACAACGTCTGGATCTGAGACTTGATTTTAGGCCATTCTAGCGGACAAAAGTCAATATTATAGTTGACAGACAGGTCAAATGCATGTACCTTGACGTAGCCAGCGATCGCATCTACGTTGGACGATGGAATTGATAACAGGTGAATTTGCATAGTCCCAGAAGCATGGTTTTAATAGTGTCCTTAGAATGATGCAGTTGGCGTTTCAAACTGCAAAGAATTAAGTTAGGAGAAAAACAACATCAATACGAAAACGACCTACAAATTAAATGTCTTCTGAGTCCTCTCAATTATATGACGCCTAAAAATTATGCCATTCCACTCGTACATTTCTCTTTGATTCTGTCATAAAATCAAAATAGTTGTTTTTGAGACCAGATTGAATCCTTCGCTCACTCACATGTTTCAAGGACTTTCTCAGAGGACTCTGAGTCATTGTCCAATGTAGGTAGATCATTGGACCGTGTAGGGATAGCTTTATATCCAAAAACATAAAACCAACCCAGAGCGAGACAGGAAACTCCAAGTGCCCCTAATACCGGCAGAGGAGAGCGATAACTTGTGAACATCTATATACTGCACATACAATGCCAGGTCAGGAATTTAACCACAAATAAGTTGGATGAGGGCTTACTTTTGTTGAGGTTTAATGAAAATGAAGATTTAAGTTAACGTTGAAGATACAATTCCGAACCTGGTCTGAGGATTCAGCAGACGTGGAGGTTGTCAGATACTGTATGCATGTTCAATGGTTATCAGGTAGAAAAAATGATTAGATGCGCTCACATCATTAAGTAGATACTAGGTGTGGATAGGGTGCATTGGCAGAAAGTCAACTTATAGGGTCGATTAGATGCGCTCACATCATTAAGTAGATACTAGGTGTGGATAGGGTGCATTGGCAGAAAGTCAACTTATAGGGTCGAGTGTGTGTCCTTACTGATGGTATGTTGAAAAATAAGAAAGGGTGGTCGAAAATGGAACAAGACTAGATTTCCTACGCCCACATTGACACAAATTAATAATAAAGCCCTTGTTCTTCAAATGTCAACGTTAATCATTGCTTCTTGGAGAAACAATAACATGGCAACAATATTATTACAAAGAACAACAACGACACCAAGAAGGTAGTTCACAGTAGCAGATTTGGCGTGGATTTCACTCCACTCGCGCTCACGGAATTGACCTTAGTGGTGGCCGTGTTGATTGCTTGCTCCGAGCTTTACAAGCAAACTAGAATATTTACAATCCGGATCGTATGATTTGAGTAGAATACATATCTGTCCCAGTTGTTGTGTGCTGGAGATACTGGGAGTCAGAATCAAACATAGCTACCTATTTCCACGCCATCTTTATAGAACAGCAAGATATGTACGTCCGCCGATATATCAAAATGGACTGTTGCTGTAGTTGGGCATGCTTCTAAGATCCACGCCTTGTCCTCTGCTGACACGAAAACACCTAACATGGTCTCCTCTAAATTTCCCCAGATATCAAGCATGCTGAAAGTGGATAATGTAGGGTATCGAAGAGTTAACAACAGAATTTTAAGCGAAGTCAACCTGAACGGTCGCAACAGAGGTCCAATATCATCATCCGATACGATATCAAGAATGCGCAAGCAGGGGCGCTCAACACATACACCTGATAGATCGAAGGAGAACATTGTTTCACCGGCCAGACTTCTGCAGATCGAATTCATTATGAACTTCTCAAGCTTAGGTGTGTGAAACAGAATATACTGGCAATCCTGTAGTGCGAGGTCACAGCCGAGGTAAAGGGTCGTGAGGGATTGAAGTATGGATGGTGTCAGAGGTAGCCACGATGCGTGTAGCTGATGACGATGACCATACCATTCCAAGTAACGGAGTCTCAGGGGACGCGTCTTGATCTGCAACCACCATCATCCCTTCCAGGGTCCTGGCGGTTTGGTAGAGCATAGATAGCATTAACAAGCAAAACCTCTTCATATTCTCCACACCGGCCAGCAGGCCCCTCACCACCCACGGTACCAATCTCCCTCGCAACACCCTCGACCTGGCATGTCCGCAACATCCAGGCCACCACTGCCAAAACCGCCAGCTGGCGGTACCAGCAGAGCAGGGACCCCGAACCCAACCCAGCAGCTCCCGACACGATCCGAATTCGGTGCCTTGATACACGGACAAGGTGGCCTGGTCAAATCGGCACTAGAGGCTCGTCGATGGCTGGAGGCCAAAGGCTGGGTTCTAGCTGGGGAGCCGTACAACCACATGAAGCTCGCTCACATGCTCATGACTGCGGTGGTTGCTTCAAAGGGACTGAAGCTTGAAACGGAAGCGAAGAACGCGGTCCTTGCGGTCGCGTTCCTGCTGGAGGACGACGTCACTGACAAATTCTCGGAAACCTTGGCGGACGCTGTCATGTCTAAGGTCCTTGAACGCGTCGACCCCATCACCCACCGCATTGCAACGTCCCTCGACTTCATATCGGCGAACAATATGACCCAAGCCGAGACTACCCTAGCTCTTAAGGGTGTCTCTTCCCAACTTGTGTCGGTCTCTTCCTCCCTCAACAAAGTTGTCACGAAACTCTCTGCCCTGCCGCCCCCTCCTCACAACACACAAATGCTCGGCCCTCATGGGCCGACGTTGCCAACGCCAAACCTTCCACAGTACCTGCTGTGTTCAACCTCAGCATCTCTGACCACCACACCAGGATGCAACAATGCTTGGTTCACGACGCGAAGACTGTACTCGTCTCAATTGACCCATCCAATGCTGATTCACCAGTCAACCACTTGCCGTCAGTGAACCTTGTACTCCGTAACCGCATCAACAAACTCCTGGCTGAGATAGACAAGTCAGGCGCCGACCTCGCTGCCATCGACGGCGTTGCACCCGCCCCGGCTAAAACCAAGGTACGTGGCATCACCTGGCTCAAACAAGGAGCATTTCTCCTTGAGCTCAACACTCCCAAGTCGGCTGCACGATTCCGAAGCTACGCACATGACCCCGTCTGGAAACTAGCCAAGACCTGTCTTGGTGACTCGGCGTGGGTCGTTGATAAGGCTCACGCCTTTATCATTCGCTTCGTACCGTGCGGCGGGGTCTTCAACCCTGCCAAAGCTGAGGATATCGCAACGCTTGAGTCAGAAAATGGTCTACCACCGGGTTGCATCACCTTGGCCTCATGGCTGAAAAGGACCGACCGTCGCCATGACAGGCAAACGGTTGTATCCTTGAAGGTATCATGCAACTCATTGGATGCCGCTAACTATCTCTTGCACAAGCGTATCTTCATTACAGGCCACCATGTCGTTGTCCGCAAGGACATTCGCAAACCCCTACGTTGCAACCAATGCCAGAACTACGGCCACATTCGGGCGAACTGCAAAAAGGAGGAGCGATGCTCTCACTGTGCCAGCGAAAGCCACACTTTTGACAACTGTCCCTCAGGGACCGCCCCCTGCTGTGTCTCTTGTGGACCAGACTCCAACTACGCGAGCTCGTCTCGCACATGCCCTGTTTTCAAGAAGCGCTGTGATGACCTGGATACTCGCTATCCAGAGAACAATATGCCCTACTTCCCCTCTGGGGATCCTAGCACTTGGGTTTACAACCCCAAGAAGCTATCCAAAACTGCCCCGACTCCCACTCCGTGGGTAGATCACTCGGTCGCTCCTGGACCCTTGAGCCCTGGCCGCTACCAAGCCACTCTCACTGACCTCCTAAAACCCAGCCGCAAGGCGCCGACAGCAACCCAGACCAGCTCATCCCCTCCCCCCTCGCAATGAGTGAGGACTCTGGGACTCTGGGTCGACTTCGCATCTGGCAGCAAAACGTGCACAAGTCCAGCGTAGCCCAAGAGGCTCTGCTAGGCTCGGCGAGACCAGATGATTGGGATGTCATTGCTCTGCAGGAGCCATTCCTTGACAGACTTGGCAACACCTGGGCCACGTGCAAATGGATTGCCCACTATCCGCAATCTCACAGATGTGACGGGACTACTCATACGCGCTCTATCCTCTATAATGATTGCACGAACTGCGACAGCCTCCGTGCTCTCTCTTCTTTCCTTTATACCTCCTTCTCTCTTATCTGTCCTTCCCCTGCAGACCACATGCTATGGATTGGTGACCTCAATAGGCACCATCCGATGTGGGAAACAGTCAACAACCGCCACCTTAACTCATCTGAGGATGACATGCGGGTCCTGCTGCGCCTACTAGGCTCCTACAAAATGGACCTAGCACTGCCACCCAGATTGCCCACCCTCCACACATCTCAAGGCCGATAGACTCGCCCAGATAATGTTTGGAGGCGCTCTAATGGAGCTGACCCCATCATTTCATGCACCGTTGTCCCCTCTCTATGCCCTCCCATCACTGACCATATGCCTATAGTGATGGTGGTAGAACTGCCGATCCAACGTACTAACCCAGTTCCTTTTAAGAATTTTTGCAAAGTTGATTGGGTTGCATTCAACGCCTCTCTGAAGGAGAAACTAATGTTGCGCTCCCTGGCTAAGCTTATTACTTTGGAGCCCAAGTTCACCTCCAAAGTCTCTACACTGACGGCGTTAATCCAGGAGGTGATTGCGGACGATGGGCTGGTCCCGATATGTAAACCTTGCCCCTACACCAAGCGTTGGTGGACCAAGGAGCTGACGGCTCTAAAAAGGGAGAGGAACAAGGCCAATAACCTGGCTTACAAGTTCCGTGATGTGGAGGGGCACCCATCCAAAGAGGAAGCTGACCAACTATCTTGGCTAATGGCTGAGCGTATTCGGGAAGCGAAAGAGGAACACTGGGCTGAATGGCTGGAAAACATTGATGCCAGGCAGATCTATATCACGAACAAATACGTCGTGAAAGAGCCCACTGACATGTCCAGCGACAGAGTTCCAGAGCTGGAAGTCAAATGCGAGGGCGTCACTAGCTGGGCCATGACCAACGAGCAGAAAGCCAGGGTCCTAGCTGAGTCCTTTTTCCCTCCCCCTCCTGAAACATCCCTAGTTTCCCCGTCTGTATACCCCGAGCCCCTCCCAGACATTTGCTTCTTTAACTGCAAACGTATCTTAACAGCGATCGCTCAATTGCAGCCCCACAAAGCTCCGGGTCCTGAAGGAATTCTGAACGTGGTGTTGAAACAATGTGCTGACACGCTCATAGACCATCTCTACTATATATTCCACGCAGTGCTGGAACTGGATGTCTACCACGATAGCTGGCTAATCTCCACTACCTTGGTACTGCGGAAACCCGGGAAACCAAGCTACACCGTGCCAAATGCATATAGGCCGATTGGCCTTCTAAATACCATTGGAAAACTCCTCTCCACCATTGTTGCTACTGACCTTTCCTTTCTAGCAGAAAAACACGGGATGTTACCATCCAATCAGTTTGGGGGCGACCCGGCCAAAACACCAGTGATGCTATGCTCTCAATTGTCAACCGGATCAAAGATGCCTGGCAATCGGGCAACATTGCAGCCGCCCTCTTCCTTGACATGCAAGGGGCCTTCCCTAACACCGTCTGCGACCGTCTCATCCACAACATGAGAGAATGCGGGGTCCCCAAATGCTACATCCGATTGACACAGCGCATGCTCACCAGGCGCAAAACATGCCTCAAATTCGACGACTTTGCCTCAGCCCTCTTCGACATCCTCAATGGAACCACACAGGGTTGCCCCCTGTCAATGCTTTTCTACGCTTTTTACAATGCCCCCCTAATGAGGGTGGCAGCAGAGAAATCTAAGACCAAACTAGCGACGGGCTTCGTCGATGACTCCATGTTTCTGGCTATTGCGAAAACCCTGCACGAATGTCACAGTATTCTTGCCGACATGGTACAGCGTAACAATGGTGGCTTTGACTGGTCAACATCGCACAACTCCCCGTTTGAACTGAGCAAACTCACACTCATGAACTTCCCCCGTTCCAAGAACAACACTGTCCCAGGAGATCTGTCGCTGACACGTGCAAACCCAGATGGCACGGCTAATACCCAGCTAGTGAAAACGGTCCCCACATACAAGTATTTGGGGGTCGTCTTTGACCCAAAGCTGAGATGGAACGCCCACTACCAGAAGGTCATTGCACGGGCCACTTGGTGGTCACTTCAGGTGATGAGACTCTCAAGACCGTCAGCAGGAATGCCCCCACGATGACTACGCCAGCTCTACAACACTGTCGCCGTCCCAGCATTTGCCTATGCAGCCGAAGTATGGTACACTGGAGTCCACGTAGCACCTTCAGGGAAAAGGCACCTCAGATCGGTAGCAGTTACGAATAAACTCGCCTCCAGCCAGAGACGGGTAGCTAAGACAATACTGGGTGCTCTGAGCACCACGGCTGGTGACATCTTAGATGCACATGCCTTCCTTCTGCCGGTAGATCTTCTATTTCAGAAGGTACTTTACCAGGCTGCGGTACGTTTATCCTCCTTACCTTTACCCCACCCCCTTCACGGCGCTGTACGCAAAGCAGCTGGGCGATTCGTTGCCCGGCACCGCTCTCCTCTCCATTACCTCTTTCACATTACAGGAGTTAAACCCAAGGGAATTGAGACAGTGGAGCCTGTCCGCAGGCGCCCCAACTACAACCCATCCTTCAAAGTTTGCATTGGCGACAACAAAGAGACCGCCCTCATCTCGGCTTTAGAGGTATTCGACTTGGCCCCAGCTGCAGTATACTGTGATGGGTCCGGTTACGAAGATGGCATTGGGGCCGCGGCTGTGTTATATGTGAGAGGAGTAGAATCCGCTCACCTCTGTTACCACCTTGGCTCCGTGTCTGACCACACAGTCTACAAAGCTGAGATAGTGGGTACTCTTCTGGCCCTGCACCTACTGACCGGTTTGAATCGTCAGCTCCCTGCACTGGCCATTGTTGGCAGTGACAGCCAAGCATTACTTAAGTCCCTTCTCAATCAGCGACCCCACCCGGCACACTATCTATTAGACATGGTCCACACCGCTGCCGAACGACTTCACTCCAAGCAAGACCGACCGACTACTATGAGCCCGTGAATGACGTGGAACCATCAACAGAGGCGGCACTTGGAATAACCGCACCCGCAACGTGATAGACCTGCAAATACACTGGACGCCAGGCCACAAGGGATTCAAGCCCAACGAACGTGCCAACGAATTGGCAAAACTGGCAGCTCAAAGCTCAACTAGCGACTCGAAGTCTCTACCCATCACACTCCGCAGATCCCCCCTCCTGACCAGCATCAGTGCAACGTGCCAGCACGCCCTGAAGACCCTCCATGATGAGTGGCAGAGACGATGGAAACTCTCCTCATGTTACACCCACAGCCACGCCATTGACCAAACACTCCCGTTCAAAGCATACATGTGTCTTACGGATCCCCTCAAACGTCGCCACTCCTCCATCCTCACCCAGCTCCGCACCAGGCACATCGCCCTCAACCAATATCTATTCCGCATCAGACAGTCGGAAACATCGGTTTGCCCCCACTGCGGAAACCTAGCGGTCGAGACCGTCCGACACTTGCTCTTCGAGTGTGGACACTACCAATCCGAGAGACATCAACACCTCCGACGACAACTGAGATGCAAAGCTGAGTCTCCCTCCTATATTCTCACTAAGCCCGATGCTCTAGAACACCTCTTCAGATTTATATTCGCAACGCACCGATTCGACTCAACAGCCAGCACAAAACCCACCGAAACGGAAGCATGGCTCAACTGAGCCTCACCATATCAATCTCAACATAATATACATTACACATCTCCCTAAATGTCGGCACTTACATTCCTCCCACACCCCCTACTACCTTTTCCTCCTTCCATCAAGTTGGGCATAATGTCAAGATGCTCGGCCCCGCCGCCCGCGAGCAGCACCTCGTTGCACACAACCTCAATTGTCATTACTTGTGATACCTCAGGTTTACTAGGGGAGCACGTCCTAAAACGGCTTGGGATAAGCCGGCCCGTTCATTCTCTGCGTATGCGAGGGGACGTGGAATCTCGTGGCTCTTGTAGCACCTTAGATAGACTCCCATAGTACCGCGCACCATGGTCCTAGCAGGCCGAGCGTGAAATAAAATATGAATTAAAAAAAAAAAAAAAAAAAAAAACGGAGTCTCAGTGAAGAAAGGCAAATGGGAAGACGAGTGTTATCAAAAGGAATCTCAATATTCCAGGGTAGGGTAATGGCGAGTTCAGTACAGAGTTCAAGGGGAATTCTGGTGCCAAGGAGCGCAATAAATTCTCTCAGACATCGAAAGGCAAGCTCCAGAGGCCAAGCACAAGTATGAGATGTAGTGGTGTAGTCCAGACTAAGATGGAAGTCGTGAACGTGACTAAATTCATTGGCCAAGTCGAAAAGATTCGCTATTGGACATTCTGAGCCTTCGATTTCACTGATGATAATTGCGGCCTCATTCGATGAGTCTTTGCATATTCCACTGACATAAACTCTCGGGATGGCTAAGTTGCCCCTTCGAGTGGTAGGAAGTCCCTTACAGAGCCAGCTGTAGTCTTTGATAAAAGCATCCCATGCCAGACTGTCGATGTTTTGTCTATGAAGACCGTTAGCATGTAAAGGTGCTTGAAGAACCACCACAAACTTGATTTGGGATTTAGTTGAGTCACACTAACAGAGTGGTAGCTCATCTATGGTCATCTGAGTAGATTCTTGGGTTATCAATATGGTTAAAGAGCTACATAATAGAGTTATGAACCTGAGTCTGCGTTCAATGTTACAAGGATGTGAGGAGTTGTTAGGTACTGTATGCATGCTCAGCGGTGATCAGATAACCCAAATAATTAGAAACGCTCACGACGGAAAGTCAATACCAGGGGTGAACAGGGTGCAATTGGCAGAAAGTTCCGACATTTAAGTAGACCAAGATTTACTGCCGTTTTTGCGCTGCTTTTTTGTCCTCATTTTTGTGCTGACACTCACGTGATATTTGGTGTATCTTTTATTAATTTTATTGTTATTTGATCCACTTGGACCCCGTCATTCAAAAATTTGATGTTCACGTTTTTTTTTTCTCCCCCAGCTAACGACCGGATACTTATACCATCGATTATGCTGCATTGTAAACCAACCACTCTTGTTCACTCCTAATTGATCACATGAAATTAGCCGATAGGGAACGTACAAAAACTTGTAAGAGTTAAAAACTATGTATTAATCATTAAAATCAAAATAATCAAACAATCAGAACAAAGACATGAATAAAAATGAAAAGAACATTGCCCTCAGCGCGCTGTGTCTTGTGAAGCATAATGGAGGCCACCGCTCACGTTGAACAAACACCCGATCGAACAATCAATGCGTCAATGAATATTTGAATGATGGGTGGATGACTGAATGATCAAGTTAAACGGGCGATGATGCGGATGACGAAAACGACAGACGACAGACTGAAGAGAAATGGGGGAACCAGGGGTATACAAGGCACGAATGGAATGCAAGGCACGCCAACACCGACACCTCACCAACACACTACATCAACCACACCAACACACCTCACCTCAACACGGGCCTACAACGTCCTACTTGGATTCCTCACAAGTGTTGCCCCCGTCCTCTGCACCTGGATAGTACCAAACCTCTGCAGCTCCTCCGGCTTCATTGACACCATACCTCAAACCCAACCTTCCTTGCTGCACGCTTGATAAACGACACATGGTCCGAGTACAACGACTTGTGACTACAGCTGACCTGAAGCTAACAGTGATAGTAGCCAACGATTGGCCAACGGAAGAAAAAAAATTGAAACATACAAGTAACACTGGTGGAGTGGAGATAAAACAAGGAATCATCGAACATCCCCAACTCTCCCAACTTGTCAGAGGTGTAGGAGGAGTAAGTGTAGGAAGAATGGCGGTGTCGTACAACCAAAACAAATCCTCACAATCTCCTCACTCTTTCATTTAGGACCCAATAGCTGATTGGGAACTCGCTGCCAAACTTCTGAAGACGGCAGACTTTGTGCCTAACCTGACAACAAAGGTGTGTGTTGGTTCACTTACATTAGGCACCTGTCATTGAGGCTCTTGATAGGTCTTGAAGGGTGCTCATTGGGTGCATATTGAAAACCCTATCAAGTTCAATGCTGTTGTTAGAGATTGGCTTCGTGATCATGATCTTGATGGTTCGGGTTTGAAGGTAGGAGATCCTAGAATGATGGATCGGGATGAATTGTAGAGACGTGTAAATTGTAAGCACATTAGAGACTCTGGAAGGACATCGTTGGTCTGTAGGATAATTTTCGTGAAGAGAATGTTATTATCATGAGACCAGACTAACTACTGAGCAGGTGTATATGGGTCCAGAGTTGTGACAAGTTTGATCGTCGATTGTATCTTTCAAAGGGGTTTCACATCTTGTATCGAGTTACGATCAAGTATTCGGTATATCAAAGCCTCTTTTGTTCCTTTCATCTGATGAACGTTTAGCAAGTAACACGAATCTGTAATGTGGTTATCAAACCGAGATCAAATCCTGACATGTTTAGCGCCACACTTTTACTTACAAGGAATGTCCAAGCTCTGCACATCGTACATACATCCGAGAACACTTGAAGACGCGGGTCTCACAAAACTCAGATCAGAATTTACACGCCAGGAGACCGGCGAGATCGCCTTTGTATAGCTCCTGCTTTGATTCTCAAAATGACCTGTATCTCTTCATCATCAGTGTCCGAAAAGTCCTCTTTGGAATCCGACTCTCCCACCTTTCGCTTCCTAGAATTCTCTAGACTTGATGCAGCCTTCTTCGCCTTGGTTCCCTTCCTAGCACCTCCTTCCTTCTTAGTCTTTTTTGGAGGAGGTACCCACGTCTTCTGCTCAAGCAGTACAACAGCAACCAGCTGCTTAAACAATGAACAATAATAACCAACCATCAATGCCTCCAAGATGTCACTTTTGTGGTGATGTTGATCATACAATGGTTTGAAAAAATTATGAGACCCTGAACAATTACATTTGGCAGAGTAGATGCTAAAAAGATGTTAACAATCAGGTAGTATTGCCATCGGGAGGATGGATTCCACAATACCCCAACATCGAACCATTATTCAAGAACCGATTGAATGAATGGCATTGATGGAACCCTGGTAATATTGCAACTGGTAACTTAAATGCCAATGCCAATCCCGATGTTGTTCAAGCTGCTGCCACACTACCTGCACAACAAAACGTTCAACAACAATTGGTCCACAAGGTCCTATATCAAGACCAGCCAATTGATGACCCATACCAACTCACTGATAATCAGTGACTAGCTCACCTCCAAAACAAAATTTATAAAATAGTCAGGAAAAGGCAAGTCACTGATGGTGTAGTAGTACCCAAACCACCAAATCTAATTGGCAATTATCAACCAATCCCAATGGCAGTAGCAGAACTATCTAGTAGGCCTGAAACCAAGAAAGAAAGTAAGAAAGTAGAAGGAAAGAACAAGGAGAAAGCATCTGAGAAGCCGATCAAAAGCATAACACCCAAAAACAAAATTCTGCAAGCACCTCTTCATCTAGTCCTTGTGTTGGTGCTTTCTGTGGTCCTTTCCACATGTCAGGCAAGTGTGAGGACAATCCCAGAGGCAGGGGATTGTCATACACTTCCCTTCGTTGAACTTTCTACATAGCTCACTAAGATTGACTGAGGTGCAGCTGGACTGAGATCCCTTTGTCTGCTTTGTTGGTTCCACCTTGCGGTGGCCATAAACGTGCTCGGACAAGAGATTGTTGTCCTAACACACCCATCCTGAGTAATTGCTGGTTGCCATCTCTGCACATCGTTGGTTGAAGAATACGGCGTGGTAGTGTTATAAATAAGAAAGTGACCATACCAGGGATTGAACCTGGGACCACCCAATAGGACCTTGGAAGCTTTACCACTGAGCTACATGGTCTAGTTACAAGAGGAGCTAGGATGTCATATAAGTACCTCCTAGGCAAGAGTTGGTTCTACCACTACTATCACTATGGCTCAACTGCAGGGACTGGAGCACTGGACAGTGTTGTGTGTAAACTCAGAGCTCTGATGCTGTCAGATGACTTGACCTGTCATCATCTAACACACCCCCCTGACATGGCAAGTCATATGACTTGTTACTCACAGTCCTATTACATAAGCAGGCTGACTTAAGCGCATGTAAGCACCAAGGCCCATAACCAATTATAAATAAGAAAGTGACCATACCAAGGATTGAATCTGGAACCACCCAATGAGACTTTGGAAGCTCTACCACTGAGCTACATAGTCTAGTTACAAGAGGAGCTAAGATGTCATATAAGTACCTCCTAGGCAAGAGTTGGTTCTACCACTACTATCACTATAGCTCAACTGCAGGGACTGAAGCACTGGACAGTGTTGTGTGTAAACTCAGAGCTCTGATGCTGTCAGATGACTTGACCTGTCATCATTTAACAGGTAGCTGTAAACAGTCGACTATTTGTATTGTGAGTTGACGTGGAAGGTGAGGATGTCGAAGTAGATTAGGAGGGGGATGAGGACAGTGAAGGGTGTCTTGTATTCTTTGGCGGCTCAGTGACTGACTTCAAACTGGTTGGTCAGGCTGTTGAAGAAGTAGGCCATCTCTTTGTCGTGGTTTGTGGAGTCAAGTTTGTGGAGGTCTGCCGCCCAAAATTCATGTGTGATGATAGCCTTGATCACCGCTGCATCAACATCAGAAAATTGTGTGCGAAGGGATAGGGATGGAACAGATGATAACGACCTACCATTGGCACCAGCGCCTGGTATAGGTGGCACAAATCTGCTACCAGGCTCAGTAGGAGGGGCAGGGGTAACAGGAGGTGCAGCTAGCAGAGTGCCAAAGCTGAAAGAAGAAGCTGGATTCAGTTTTGCAAGCAGCTTGGACATCATGGAGTGGAGCTGTTTGTGCGATTTGCAAAGCTTTCCAAACTCCTGAGGCAAGATGGTTCCAGTGTTGGTAGGTGTAGACATATGAGCAGGAGGTGTAGAGGTGAGTGGACGAGGACTAATGAAGCAACCGTCTTGAGCACAAGGAGGCTGCAATGGCATTCATGAGTGCTTGATCAATCAGGCCTGGTTGACTTGTGTGAAAAATGTGTGATGTAATGTAGGTGTGTGTCTGATCAAAAGCAGCGCTGTGAGCACAGTGTGAGACAACAAAGACTATGTAAAGCTAAGGAAAACTTACCTGTGAGCGCAGTGTGAAACAACAAGGTTGTCTGGAACCGCACCTGCCAGTATATGAAGGAGAATAGACAATGAGAATGATGTGATATTGAACGAGGGTGAAAGAACAGTGGTCATTGATATCAATGATCTATTCTTCACCCGAATTAACCCCAGGCAACCTCCCCTCTGTAAGAGGACTACTTGGTTCGCCAAGAGTCCGACTCTATTCCGGGCTTAGTCCGATGTGTAGGCACATATCTAGCCACCTGACCGACCGCCTGACCATTCCTATTCCCCTTTTGTCTAGTATTAGTTGCCTTGGCGAGTCATATGACAGGACTCTTACTCATCATTGATTATTGTTAGTCATACTCCTTTACATACCATAGGCCATTGAGTCATATAGTGTTAGTCATTAGTTACCAGCAATGTAGTATATAAGGCGGTCTGCAGGATAGAATATC
>JAGGAX010008521.1:0-10390 GCA_017657335.1 Termitomyces titanicus | reverse complement strand
CTCTCTCTGTTTGTTCAACATGACTTGAGTGTAATCAGACATGATGTCAGAACCACAAAAACATTAGTGTTGGAAAGCTAGGGCAGCTGCAGCATACAGAGCTTCGCGATCATTACTCTCATCCACCAGAGTACGGAAGAGACCGTCATCTTTCTGCAGAAGCACATACGGTGCATCGAACTCCATCTATAATCATAACGAGGTGAAGGTTGGCGGTGAAGTCTTACATATTCAAAATTGCTTACAATATTTCCAGCGTCGAGAACCATCTCATGGACAAAGCTCTGTTATTCATGAATATTCAAGTTTGACAAGTAGGGACTCACAATCCGATCCGCATCCATGATGGTTTGCAAACGATGTGCTACGGTGATGACTGTGACATCTTTATTCAGCTTGGCTCGCAATGACGTTTGAATGACTACGTCTGTTTTGTAATCTGGAGTGAAATCTTTCGTGTCAAGTCTCAACAATATGAAATTGGTGAAAGGGTTCTCACCGATTGCAGACGTTGCTGAATATAAAACACGCAGATAAATGATAATATATCGATGAGGACGCAGAACATACCCTCGTCCAGAAGGAGTAATTTGCTATCTCTTACCATTGCCCGAGCAAGAGCAATGATTTGGCGCTGTCCAACGGAGAGGTTACTTCCACCACGGGAGATAGCACTGTCAAGCGTGATACCGGTGTCAGTCTCCTGTTGGAGGGAATACAGCCCTGCATCGCGAAGCGCCGCATTCAAGGTTACATCGTCTATTGCCCACGATATGAGTATATGGCCTGACAATAGAGGAAAAGAAAGCAGATGCACCGAACTGGTCGAATGGGTCGAGATTTCTGCGTAACGTCCCACTTAGGAGCTCAGGCTACAAATAGCAAACAGATCGGAACACTTCACGGTAACTCTGGGGAACTACTCACCACTTGCGGTATAATTGTGACTTTCTCCCTCAATGCGTCTAAATTCAAGTCGCTTGTACGTAGACCATCGTAGAACACATCTCCTTTGGTGAAGATACACCTCAAGAGCGAGAGGGTGAGAGTCGATTTCCCACTGCCGGTGCGTCCGATAACTCCAATTCGTTCGCCTCCCTGTACATTAAAGGAAAGGCCATACAAGGCGTCAGGTCCTTCTGGCGTATAGCTTGCTGAAAGATTTTCAACGCGAAGAGCACCGCTTGAAGGCCAATGAGCAGGTGGCACACCACTTGCTCGAGGGCCAGGTTCACGTTCGATGTCCATATACTCCTGAAGACGTTCAAGGCTGTTGCCTGTCGACCGGGTTGAACAAACCCATTCACTTCTCAAGGGCTAAGGGGCGAAAGCTTACCGTTAACCTCAAACAGATTCAAAAACTGCACAAAGCCAAGGACCATGCGCCCGAACCCTACCGCAAGAGCTGGATGGGACAAGCCCCATTAACAGATGCTAGCGACGATGAAAAATCCTGCACACCGAGTGTAAATCCAGAATTGGAGGCTGAGACGCCGATGCTGTTATAATAGACGTAATATATACCCAGAAGCGCAGCAAAGAAGCCGCCCAGAGCATCAACTCTTACTGCAATCCACCTATGGTTTGATAAAAACGGGATTCATGGAACTTCCATTACAATTCAGCTTACCTGGCAAAGCTACTGAACACGCGCGAGGCACGACTGTAATCATCAACCAAGGACAGGGACTTAGTGAGCACTGCGTTCTGGACACCGTACGCCCGAATCGAAGCTAGAATAGGAATATTAGGAGTGATGGTGACGGGAAATTGCACACACTTATTCCTTCAATGGATGCACCGAAATGTGCCATGACGGGTGCCTTGGCCTTGCTCATCTCTCGCTTAACGGATAGCTGGCTCTTCATATACACATTGCCAACCAGACCCCCAATGACAAATATGACAATAGCAAACAACCCAACAGTGGGTGTACAGATCAGGACGGCGAGGAAGCGCACAGTGATTGTGAAGAAGAGCTCAAACATGTGTGCGAAAAGTTCAGGAATAACCGTGTCCACTGTGAAATATTTACGTCGTGAGCGGCATTCCACAACAGGGAAAATGTAGCTAAGCTTACCGGCAGAGACATCCTGTGTGACACGGGTGATGATGCGAGATGTGGGCGTCTTGTCGAGCCATCTAGAATTCCAACGGAAGGGGGGCGTGGTGTTGAGGAAGGAAGGTATATACAATTCTCGAAGACATACCTGAAAGTTGCGCCAAGAACTGTTTCGACTAGTTGTTTGTGTAAAGATTCCGAAGCTCTGAGCGCCCCGAGCGTGAAGACGGCCACAGCACCAACATAAAGAGCAAGCATGAGGCCCATGAGGAAGATGTAGCCCAATAAATAGCTGTCGAATCAGATACATTGATTGATTAAACGCAAAGCGTGGCGAGGAATGGAAATGCTACTAACAAAGACATGTTGATATCTTCGAGTGGGTGCGTAGAGTATTCTGATGCCCATGCACCTAGGAGCCAGGGCTGCAGGACATCAAAAACGCACTCGAGGACAATAGTCCCTGTGAAGACAGTCCAGAAGAAGAACCAGTGTTTACCACCCAGGGCAAGGAGATACATCTTCACTATACGTAACCATTAAAAAATCTACAAACTGCGAGAGAACGCCGATAACTTACATGATCCCCAGCTAAGGTGTCCCTTCCCAGACTCTTCCTCAACAACAAGCTTCCCCTGTTCCTCCTTACCGTCCTTAGCGTTTTCTTTCTCCTGTTCGTCGGCGTCGGCATCAGCGACTTCGTCAGCTTTCTCCTCGATCTCTTTCTCCTGAATGATTTGAGCCTCTAGCGTAGAATTCTTTGCGACGGCATCTGAGATAGATCCTTGACTCAAGATGCGTCCGTCGGATCCGAGGGAGACGACAAAGTTGGAGATTGGGCCGACCATGGCTACGTTATGAGTCTGTGAATGAGACATGAAATCGTTGGATAACGACGATTCACCAGGAGAGCCTACCACAAGGAGGACGGTTCGTCCTCGTACAAGGTCCCCTTGGAAACACTTCTTCACGACCCATTTGGCTGTGTGGACATCCAGAGCGGCAAGCACCTGAAACAAGTTTGGTTGTCAGAGTGCCAACGATGTAGTAAGACCACGCACATCATCCAGAAGAAGAATCTCAGTGGACGAATAAATCGCTCTCGCAAGGGTGAGACGAGCCTATTGACCATCAACCCAAATTCAGTCATATTGAGGGCAAATACTTCCCAACCTTTTGACCACCACTGAGCGTCAATCCCTTCTCCCCTACCTCGGTAAGATCCCCGGCACTCAGGAGTTCCAGATCACGAGTGAGTGCGCACTGGTATATAACTAAGATGACGTTAATAAGCAATTGTACGAACAATAAGGTAGTACAACCGCAGACAACATACCCTTGTTATAGCGCTGTTCGTCAAACGGAGCCCCAAACAGGATGTTATCCTTGATAGTCGTGTTTAAAACCCAGGACTCCTGCGCAGCATATGCAACGCCACCGGAGCGTGGCAGATTGTGCCATGAGTCTGTGCTTGTGGGTATAAAGTGCATCTCGCCTGATGATTCAAGTAATCAGTCAGAGGTGTTGGAGAAGAGGGATTGAAAAAGTGTTCACCAAGGAGCGCCATAAGTAAACTTGTTTTTCCAGACCCTATCGCCATCCCGTTGATTAGCAGTAGTGGATGATGAGGAATATGAAAGATGTACCTGTTGGCCCGAGGATAAGGTTGAACCCACCACGCTGGAACAACAGCTCATCTTCGATGTTCAACTTGAAAGAGCGCTTCGACGGCGTCGCTGAACCGTCTTCACTACCCGCTTTCGACCATGAAAAGGTGGCATGATGGAAGCCGATCTCATCAGGACGTTCGACGTTTGAACTATGCTCCGGGGTGTTTAGGTTGAACTCGTCAAGAAGTTCCGTCTATTCGATATTAGCTAGTACAATGTGAACGAATGGATGGGGTGACCTTTTGGAGGAAATCGGTGATACGTTGAAGCGAGACGCCGGCTCTGATGACCATCGGGAGCCAAGTGAAGAACTGGTACATCCGAGAACGGACTATATCAAATACTAGACACGAAAGTCAGAAGGAAGAAGAGAGTGATAAGATTAGAGAAGCTTACGAGTTATGGAGGAGAAAACGGTCGCGGCTAGTGAAAGTCGATGTTAGCATAATGTTATCAAGCTTAGTAGTAAGAAAGTTGCAAACCGCTCAATGGTCGTTTCATCAAGAGTGCCTATAACGAATGTCGGCATCATATTTGATTGCACTAGAGAACTTACATAGACGGAGAACGTAACACACATAGTCACAGCAGGGATGATGAACCTAGTAAGGTCGTGATATTGGTCAAAACATCATACTCCAGGATGAAGCCAAAGAAGGACTCAACTGGAAAACCAAAGTCAAAAGCGAGTACATCTTATTCCACCACACCCAGTGTAACTCTTTATTCCGCTTCTCATTAATCTGCTCCGCCATCTTTTTCTCCCAACCGAACATCTTGATCATTCGGATGACAGTTATAGCTGAATGATACACGATCAGGAAGTGTAATGTGGACGCATTTATTCAGAGGACGCGTACTCTCAGTTACGGCTTCAACCCTTTCATCGCCCTTGGTAGAAACCTCTTTAGCAGCACCCGAGAGCATCTTGGCTACTTGTACGGGGATGGGCATCATAGACACCATCACCGCGAATCCAACCAGTGCGCTAGCAGAACATTCATAATCTCAACTTGTTCAAATGAGAGACCACCTACCTCCACCCAAGAATCGTATACAAGAACCCCACACACAGAAGCACCATAAGCGGACTGAAAAAGAACACCTGCATAAACTCCGACCCTCTCGTGATAGCCTGCAAATCCGACGTAATCAAATTATTCATGCGACCCACGAGATTCTTCGTCGCGTCAGCAGTAGTGGTGGATTGAGATTGAGATGGAGATGGAGATGGAGCCTCCGTCGTCGTAGGCTCGGTTTTGCTTTCAGCGACGATTCGGACGCGGAGAGCGTGTTTCAGGATGAGTTGAGTGACGATGGCTTCCAGATGCACGGATCCGCGGGCGAGGATGCGTTGGTACTGTTGGCCAATCAGGGTGCTTGCGAAGGGGGCTAGGCAGAGCTGGGTATATGTGCGTGTTTATTATAGATCATTAGATTAGATGAAATGAGGACGTACGAAGGCAATCCAGACCCATGGTTTGACGGTTGCACCTTCGCCTTTAGTCTCTAAGTATTCGAGCAGACGCTTGAGGCCGTAGGGGTTTGCCAAGCCGGAGGTGATGTTGCACAGTAGGAGGAAAGCCATGAGGATGATCTCCTTTCGGAACACGGTAGCGATGGCAAGGAATATGTGACGTCGCGGAGCAGATGCCAGAGTCTTCTCGCGTTTCGCAATTGGGTCTAAGTGGGGAAATGCAGCGCTTATGAGGTTCTTGGCGCGGTCCGAGTCTGCGAGGGATGGAAGCTCGGATAGGGATGTACGTGGGGCCTTGTAGGCTTTCCATACGGTGGAATCTAGGAACGAGAACAACGCCAGAGACAATACGGACGCGGTTTGTTCAGAGTTTGGGGGCATGGGATGCTTGATTACAGTCAATCAAATGTCAACAACAGGATTATAGATACTCACAGAGGTTTCAAATGGGACATAGCGGCGAGGTGTAATGAGAGGCAGAAGAACGCCAATGAAGCTCAGTACTCCTATCAACTCCCAGAGGAGGTATAATGAATCCGCAGGGGAACCTGTATATGTCGCAAGAGGCAAAACGTCGCGAACAAAGTACACAATCCACGATGTCGCCAGAACTAGACAGATATGACGCGGAACGACGGTAGAACGCGGGTATAGGACAGAGAAGAGCGAAAGAAGAGTCGTGTAGGACTGAAAGAACGCGTCAGGAGAAGATGTATGTGATATACAATGTAAACTCACAAAAGTAATCAATGAAAACACCAGTTCTGTATTCTTCCAACCACCCAACGTCAACACCCTCAACAACGAAACACGTAACAGCTCCAGACTACCAACAAGCGTCAGAACCTCCGCTCCAAATATGACACTTCCTCCATGTGCCGCGACGTGACCATTACTCTCGGTTTCTTCGGGTTCAGGGACGCTTTTCGCGACCCCAAGACATGATAATGCAGGCCGTAGGTATTTTGACGCGACGAGAGCACTAATGAGTAGGCCTCCTGCTGATGCGACGGAGAGATAGAATGGAATCGCGTGGACGCTGTAACAAGGAGTGGCCGAGTTCGACCACGAACTTGAAGGACCGAGTTCGATTGCATCCTGCACGAGAAAGCCAGGAGCCATAACTCAGTTGACCTGACGTGTATGATGTCGTTTAACTCTGGCTACGGATGAAAAGACCTGTCTGTAACAGGACCGTGTATTATGAATATAAACACTCTGGAGGTGACCATGTGGGTGCCGGATGAAAGTTGAGGAAAATGTTGGATTGATCCGCTTGTTTCAACCAACCTCAGTCATCGATGCATCCTCACTCAGATGTTACTTGTAAGTATCCAAGATTATCGAAAGTAACCAGCCATTACAGACTTGAGTATATTCTTGAAACCGTAATCGTTCCACTGAACAACTTTTCATCACTGAAGTATACATCTAATTTCTGTTCAACGCCTTTGTCGAACTCAGATACAAGGAACTACATTCGAGCTCTTCATTCTCTCGATCCCGGTCGAGATTCTGGATCATATCGTTTCAACACCTAAGTGTTCCATCAAACAACGTCGAGCCTATCTGGTCGGTGATATATCTACTTTCTCGTACCATCTTTGTCTGCGTGGATTTCAAAATGAGACTGACTCGACAAGGCTCTAAATCCTCCACTCTCATATTGCTCACAAGGCTCTCTGATCTGGATCTTGTTCTTCAAGGGTGCTAGATATCGAAGACAAATTATAAATTATATTAATACAGAAGATGCATCTCATACACCCTCAAAACGATTTCTTCGCAAATCCACCTGTCTTCTCACGAATATCTTTTCATCATAGTCGCGCCGATCAAAGAGGCTAAGCCGGATATCTCTCACCAATTTGCGACGTCCAAAAACTGCCTCTGTACTGCTCTGTACTGCCGACTGTGCCGTGGGTGTACTGCTCCCATCTATGTACACAGCATCATCATGTATCCAAATATGATTTTTCTTTCCTCTTCTCTTTTGTGTTGCCTCTTAGCTTCGCCTGTGTATCGCCTGAATCGCCTGAGTGGAAACTTGCCGCAAAACTAACACAAATCCTTCCCTGCCTTTGTACCCAGCCTGCAATGCATCTTTCCGCCCTGTACTACCTTTTGTCAGTCCCGTGTTGCATCTATTTAAGACACAGAACAGAACACGGCGAGTTTCCCTTCATCAACTCCCGAGGAGTTCGTATATCATTTGTCTTGATGAACCCGGTGGAAACTTGCGAAAAACTAACACAATGCCTCCCCCTGCCTTTGTACCCAGCCTGCAATGCATCTTTCCGCCCTGTACTGCCTTTTGTCAGTCCCGTGTTGCATCTATTTAAGGCACAGAACAGAACACGGCGAGTTTCCCCTCATCAACTCCCAAGGGGTTCGTATATCATTTGTCTTGATGAACCTGGTATTCTCCAGTTCTTGATCAAACTCGGTACGTGGCTCAGGTTTGTAACGAGCGAAAGCGATCATCTTCAAAGACATGTTGAAAATGCTCTACATTTCAGACCATTAAGACATTATTTCCGGTCTGCGAAGCACGACCATCTCACCCTTTCATTTATGTATGGAAGATCCTATCTTGATGACATCCGTGATAGAAAGATTCTATTCTGATGGTGATGAAGATCTCTTAACAGAAGCTTGGTAATGTCATGGGTATCTGTAGCATACAACGGTCATCTAACCTGTACAGGGTGCCTTGGGTGATGCCAAGAAAGACAAAAGGGATATAATACTAGGGGCTTGCAACAAGAATCCGCCTTATGCTTCCAAGGCTACTCTAATCAATCACTCTCTGGACATAGGATCGGTGGTTCATCCTTCATACCTAATATGACACCTCAAGAACGACAAAATATACAAAGCATAGGACAAACCCTGCTACTCAATACTATAACAACACCGACAGTTGTCTTCCTGTGTTATGGTCAGCTGTCAGATCTCTCTCGAGTCATAAACCATGGCTGAATGCTCCACAGGTATACTTATACCAATTCCAGTTATGGTTGCTTGTGGCTTTGTCAGGCGGGAATGGTCCCTGCATAATCATGCACCTTATGCTAATCAATGCATCCATTAGACGTCAGCACCAGTCTCATCTTTCCAGATTGCAATTGGCAGTCATTTGCCTGGGTATCATTGCTTTCACTGGCCATTGTGCAGTGACAGCGTTGATAGAAATCGTTGAATATCAACTGTTTAGGGGGCCATGGGCATCTCTTTCTGAACGTGTACAGTACTTTGGTCTTGTTTCTGCAAGATTAATCACAGCACAAAACTGGTTTTCATTGATCCCTGTAAGTTGAACATAACATTGATAACAATCACAGCTAATGACAATCATTTAGCCTGTCATCAATGATACATTCATCATATGGCGTGCATGGGTTGTCTTTAACAAGAGATGGTGGGCATTGTGTCTTTCACTAGGCCTTTGTTTTTCTACTCTGGGTATGCGAGATGTCCAAGTTTTATTCCATGCAAGCTCAGAGCACATACAGTCATTACAATTTTCTACTTATCAACCTATGCAAACCCCAATTTTGCGAACAACAATTCAGCTGGGGCTTCAATGTATCTGGCAACTATTTTTTTGTCATTTGTGACCAACCTTTTGGCAACCTCTTTCATTGGTTGCACATTGTGGTGTGTTGTTACAACTTGAAGTCCCTAGAAGTATCTCCCGACTTATCACTCTAATATCCTAACCATCAGGACTCACATAAGATTCTTACGAACAAGCTTATACAGCCAACATTATCGCACATTCAAAGTGAAGCGAATCTTATACCTCTTGTTTGATTCCGGAGCAGTGTATGCTGTTCTACGTGAAATTATGTGCCCATAGAACCATGAAATTCAATGTTCTAGCTTGTAAACATTGTGTTATTTTGGTCAACTAGTCCTGATCAGTTCGCTGCCAGTATTGCTTACTACATTGTGAACAATGTTTCTTTGTCTTTCACAGTGCGTTTCATTCAATTTTTTGTTGTATTATTTGTGCGCATTAAATCTATCCAGTTTGTCTATCCAGGAGTGACAATATTCCTGATCCGTGGTCCATTTTCAGTCGCAGGTGTTCATGAGACTGTGAAATCAGTATATATTTTGTCCCAGAGCACCTGATTATGTTTCAACCTTCCCTGGACATGGGCCATTGCATGCATGACATGACAAGGGCTACTGGAGAATGATCATGGTAAACCCAGTCACCATACTAGTCCCTTCATGTGTATACACCTATTGTGGCTATGTGATCACCACATGACGACATATTAGTTTTATCAACTGGAATAACTTTCCTTGATTATATGGTAGTACCCTGTCAATGGACCATTGTGTTACCACACATCACCTTTTACTGCCACATATCTACTTGTGAAGTGAAGTGATGAATTCCATAGTATACCATACCTTTTAATTGACATAAGTGTGATTTATTTGTATCTGCTGCATTTATTTCAATGGGCTCATCTAACTTCACAGACATTGATAATATGTTGGAATACAATAAGAGGGGTGCATGAACAAATTGGAACACTTGGATGCATAGTCTATCACAGAATTGGCAATGTGATTCAGTCTGAACCCAGAGATTTTTGATGTGATCCTTTATAGATTGTCTGTCTGATTGGTGATGTTAGGTTGACCATGCTATCTAACCATGCAGCAAAGGACAACATGGCTCAGTACTACAATTGCAGGCATGTTCTGGCCTCCAAGTACAAGCCAAGTCATCAGGTATACCTGGATGGGGTCAAAAATCAACCACCACATGGCCATTGAGGAAACTGTCACATCGCCACCTGGGTCCCTACATAGTGGAAAGGCAAGTTGGACCATTGGCCTACTGACTGAGACTGCCAGTTGAAATGCGCAAGCTCCAACCAGTTCTTCACTGTGGTGAAGCTCTTCCCAGCTTCTGATGACCCTATCCCAGGCCGGTGACCACATCCTCCACCCCCACCAGTCCTGGTTGATGATGAAGAAGAGCATGAAGTGGAGGAGATCTTAGACAGCTGGTTGTTTTGATGGAAACTACAGTTCAAGGTGAAGTCAAAAGGTTATGGTATAGAAGACATATCTTGGGAGCCTCAGGAGAACATTCATGCACCTAGCCTTGTCTGGCAATTCTACCAGAAGCATCCCAATGTCTCACAAGCAATC
>JAGGAX010008520.1:0-14797 GCA_017657335.1 Termitomyces titanicus | reverse complement strand
GTGGGTGTGATCAGAGACTGTGGGTGTGATCATGGAAGGGCCTTAAACATGGGTGTGATCCAAGACAGAGGGGGAATGTCAGGACAGGCTGGTGATCTGAGACATGATGGTAGATCTTGAAGGTCTCTCTGATGCTGAACAGAGGTGGCTGATGGGGGACTGTTGGAGAAAAGTGATGAGTCATGACACCACTTTAGCTTGCTTGAGCCCCCAGATGCAGAGCATTGTGGCCCTACTGAACAGTGGTGCAACAGGGCTCTTCATCAACGCTGACTATGTGAAGCAACATTGACTAACCACCAGACCTCTATTGCATCCTATCCCTGTGTACAACATTGACAGCACTCTCAATGAAGCTGGCTCCATCTGCTCCATTGTAGATTTGGTGTTGCACTATTGTTCACTCTCCGAGCATGCCACCTTTGCTGTCACAGGTCTAGAGAAGCAGGACTTGATCCTTGGGTTCACCTGGATCTGAGAGCATAACCCAGAGATCAATTGGTCTAGTGGCAAAGTACACATGAGTTGGTGTCCTTGATGTTACTCCACATGCATAGAAGAAGCTTAAGAGGAACGCCAAGCATTGGTCATGGAGCATGCCACCATACGTGCTTGCCATGTAGGGCACCTCCCCTTTGTGGACATCAACCTGTTGGATCCACCCCCTTTGGCATTCCCTCCTAGAGAGGCCCTCTATGAGGATGTCAGAGGTGGATGCAAACCCCTGCAGAGAGATGGATGTGAGAGCGAGTTCACCAGTGCTCCAGACCCTGGGTCCCCAGACAAGGCCATTGAGGTAGGTGATAGAATCTATGCTGCAACTCTGTATGCCCCACCAAGCACGGCAAAGATATGGGCAAGCCAGACTACATCTCAATGCTTAGCCTAGGCATTTGTGGCAAACTCCCAGCCCAAGCCCTTCCGCAGCTCCGTTCCTCATCACCTCCATGACTTTGAAGACATGTTCTCCAAGGCATCATTCAATTTGCTCCCTGAATGCAAGCAGTGAGATCATGTGATGGAACTTATCCCCGGCACTGAACTCTCTAGTTGCAACGTATATCCACTTGCTCCAAAGGAGCAGGATGAGCTGATATGTTCCTTCAGGAGAACCTCGACTCTGGTCAGATATGCCCTTCAAAGTCGCCTATGGCCTTCCTAGTCTTCTTCATTAGAAAAAGGATGGATCTCTCTGTCTGGTTCAGGACTACTGTGTCCTGGATGCAATGACAGTCAAGAACCACTACCCCTTCCTCCCTGATCTCTGAGCTTGTCAACAACCTTCAAGGGGCATGTTATTTCACCAAGTTGTATGTCTGCTGGGGCTACAACAATGTGCACATCAAGGAGGGTGATGAATGAAAGGGAGCGTTTCGGACTAATTGTGGACTCTTCAAACCTCTAGTAATGTTCTTTGGCCTCATTAACAGCCCCACCACCTTTCAAACAATGATGAATGACATTTCCGTGATCTTATTGTGGAGGGCATTTTTTGTGTGTATCTTGACGATATCCTCATCTATACCAAGACGCTGGAGGAGCATCAATGGATCACATGCATTGTGCTGGAGCGCCTCCACCAACACCAGTTCTACCTCAAGCCTGAAAAGTGTGAGTTTGAGCAGACCAAGGTTCAATCCCTTGAAGAATGGTGGGTGCACGGCATAAGTTTGAAGTTTGGATGGACTACAAGAACCTTCAGTACTTCCAGATGGCCAAAAAAACTCAACCACCGGCAAGCTAGATGGTCCCTGTATCTGGCTGACTTTGACTTCTCACTGCATCATAAACCTGGATGGAGCATAGGCAAGCTGGATGCACTGTCACAGCATGCAGATCACGGTACAGTAGCAGATGACAATGACGACATCATCCTCCTCAAACCTGAACTGTTTGCCATCCATGCTCTTGAAGGGCTGGCTGTCCAAGGGGATGAGGCAAACATCCTCAGGGACATCCAACAGAGGAACCAGGAGAGCGCTCAGGAGGATGCTGTGGCAAAGGTGGCCATGGCCTTGCATGCCAGTCAGAAGTGGGGTGAAGTTGGTACGTATAAGGGGATGAGACAAACATCCTCAGGAACATCCAACAGAGGAACCAGGAGGGCGCTGAGGAGAATGCTGTGGCAAAGGCAGCCATGGCCTTGCATGCTAGTCGGAAGTGGGGTGAAGTTGGTACATACAGATGAATGGGATGTGCAGAATGACCTGCTCACCTTTCAGGATCACATCTACATCCCTAATGTGCCAGAACTTCATAGAGCAGCACCATGACTCCCGCATTGCAGGTCACCCTGGTCGGTGAAAGACATTAGAACTGGTGTCCTGAAACTACTGGTGGCCACAGATGTCATGCTACGTTGGTACCTACACTACCTACACTAGCCAGCTCCTGATGACCCCATCCCAGGCCGATGCCTGCATCCTCCGCCCCTACCAGTCCTGGTTGACAACAAAGAGAAACATAAAGTGGAGGAGATTCTGAACAGCCGGTGGTTCCAATGGAAACTCCAATTCAAGGTGAAGTGGAAAGGTTATGATATAGAAGACATATCTTGGGAGCCTAAGTAGAATGTTCATGGGTCCAGCCTTGTCTGGCAATTCTACCAGAAGCATCTGAATGCCCCATGAGCAATCCAAGGCATCTACCCTGCCTCACCAGCTGACCAAGCTATCCAGAACTTTTTCTACCCTGCACGTCAAGCCACCACACTTGCACTCTAGAGGGGGGGTGATGTCAGGGGACCTCCATTCTCCCTCTATATGTCCCATTTTTCCCTTTATTCTCTTTATTTTTCCCTTTCTCTGTTATTTTTCCCACTTACCTGTTCTGCTCTCTCCATTCGACCCCAGTCTATCTGTTCCCACTTCGGAGCATCATGAATGCTTGATGCTTAGCCAGCAACAAGCATTCTTGATGGCCTATGGCTATTTCCGGAGTTTTGATCATTTTCGGAGATATGCCCATTTTGGGGCTGTCTCTTGTTTTTGTGTGGCTTATGTGTACTGTACAGTTAGTTTCCATGCTTCTGCTACCTCTGAAGCGTTGCTCCAGCATAGGGTATCCCCAGACTTGTTCTCTTTGGATCTCCCTCTGCCAGGTGTGTAGTTATACATGTACCTACCTGTACAGTACTCAATATAGACTTTGGATCTCCCTCTTCCAGTTGTGTGATTGCACCACAGCCTCCATAGGTTGCCCTTACAGTCCCAACAGCTCTCACAATATTTGAACTGCTATACAGAGACTCACTGGAACACCAGAATATGGACTCTATGATATCTAAAAGGAACACAATTACTCAGTTTACCACTGGGCAGAAAAAATCTGGTGAAACTTCTGGGGTTCACTGATTCCAATTGTGTTGGTGGGTATGCATGGTCATTTAGCTCTAGTGCAATTTTGTGGTCAATTCAGAAGCAGTGGACAGTTGCAGCATCATCCTGTGAGGCAGAGTATATGGCAGCCTTTGAGGTTGCATAGGAGTGTATATGGCTGTGCACTCTAATGACAGTGATTGGTCATTAACCTACAGGGGCCACAACATTACTATGTGACAATAACTTGGCAATTAATCTCTTGGAAGACCCCATGCCTACACTAGCAAATGAAACATGTTGACATAAAATACCACTTCCTACAAGAGTGTGTTGCTTCAAAAGACATCATCATCTGATACATTAAAAATAAAGACAATGTAGCTGATATCTTCACTAAGCCACTACCCATGCCTCAATTCATGAAATTATGTACCATGTTGGGAATGTCTCAGGATTCTACATGAGAAGGAGTACACAACTCATGGTGAGGAGGAGTGTTACAATTTGATGTGATATGGCCACTGTGAGCATGGACCAATGAGGAACAAAGACAGTGACTGAGCCCTGACCAGGGTCAATGTCGAACAAAGAGACAATGGTTGATATGTATATCAGACATGGTCAATCAGTACCCTTAGTAGATTGAATACAGAGACTGAGGGTAAGCACATAACTTAGTTATACATTGGACATCTACTTACGCATACCATAGAAGATTGCTTACAATATGTATCATTAGATATGCATTAAATACAGTTGATTGAATACAGAGACTGAGGAAGATTGCTTACAATCTGTATCATTAGGGCTCGATTTACAACACAACAGCCTTGTCAAAGGGCAAGCATTGAGGAACACTTTATGAGTAACATCACTTGCATCATTGCTGGGATCAGGTATAAAAAAAAAGTTCCAGTCTATGACTAATGATCACTTGAGCCTTTCATCGTTGCTGGGATCAGGTATAATGTATAAAAAGAGTTCTCATCGTGAATTATCTCGGTGCATTTGCTGCTAATGATAAACAAAATCAAAAAACGTTGGATATTGAAGATCCCATATTATTCCCTCTAGCCGACTTGAACGACTGACCTCGTCATTTTGTATAACATACTAGTGACGCGCTCTACCACTGAGCTAAGAGGGACTATACTTCGATTAACTGAGTCTTGTTCTAGGATCGGCAAGTGTCATTGAGTCACAAAAGCATGCATGGGCCAAGACGTCCACTGCCCTACAATCCACAGAAGTCCAGAAATATGTACAACTCCAAGGACTATGATTTCGATGGTGTACAATATATACAGTACTGAGTATGCTTGTCGAGTTTCACCTATAAGCCATGTAAAAAAAATGTACAAGCAAGAAAGTATTCTAGCTGTGCGATGAGTCCGATTACAAGTGGCCTTCCAAATTCTGAGTATTTTCTGAGTTTCTGTTCGTGGAAAAAGTCTTGTGCTTCTCGGAGATACCTCCCCACTTCCACGCGCTGATCCCTCGACGCGCATTCAAGAAAGAAAAAGAAAAACGTCTGCAAAGGCCAGCAGCTGCACGACTCTACAACGTCAACCTCCCGACCTGTCCCATAATCCCATCCATTGCAAACTTCACTTCCCTAAACCGATGCACCCCACACTTCTCGCTCTCAATATGCTGACACAGCGCACTCAGCGTCGCAAACCTCGTCCTGCACGTCGCCTGGGGGCACACATACACCTTATCCTGGTGCCTTGGGCTCGCCAAATGCTGATTGAGCGCCGCGAGCGTGCGGTACGTGCCATGGCACAAATAACACTCATATGAGGAGCCGTTCCATGCGGCGTTGGTGGCGTAGTATGTTGTGTTGGAGGAAGGTGAGGAGGAGGTGAGCAGACGCGAGGGGTCGGTGATGATGTTGTTGTGATCCCATTCGCGGATCTTGGTGTCAATGATGCGCCGCGTGAGGCCGGACACGCACGTGCCGGATTCGAGGTGGAGGAGCATGGAGGAGACAGAGACGAAGGTTTGTTTGCAGCCTTGGCCGCGGCAGGGGACGTCGCATGGGCGGTGAACCGAGGAGTTGAGGTGCTGTGTTAGGAATGAGGTTGGTGTAGCATATAATGAGTGAGAGGAGGTGAACGTACGGATTGGAGGTTGCTCGCGCTTTGGAAAAGACGTTTGCAAGGGGTGCAGTAGTAGTGGGCAGAAGATTGGCGGTAGTGCTCGTGGAGCCCTATTTCGTTGATAAAGAACCTGTTGCAAGAACGACACCAGTAGTGCACCTCGTCATAGTGCTCTTCGAGGTCGTCTGCATCATCAAAGTGCTCATCGCAGCGCTGACAGTAGTTGTGACGGCGGCTCTGCACCCAGTGTTCCTTGAGCCCGTTCCAGGTGGGTAAATCGGCGCTGCAATCGTCGATGTCACAGATGTTGTGGCGAGGAGAGTTGTCTTTGTGCTGGTATAAAGCGTGCCAGGAGTTAAAATATCTGTCGCAGCGGTCGCAGTATGTCATTGTAATTTGGTAAAAGAGATAAAAAGGGAAAGAAAGACGGAGCCCTGAGCTGAGACCGGGGGTTTTATAGGCGTCGAGATAAATATTAAAGGAGGATAAAGAAGCCGCGGCCAATTCACAGTTTGAATTAACCCTTAAATGAGGTTTAGAGGAGGTTGAATAATCAGTTCTTTGACTCTCCTCAAGGAACTCGTACCGAAAAAAACCATGGGGGTATATCGTACAAGCCTGCAGTAGTATGACTCGAAGAACCAAAATCAAGCGGATTTAACGGCGCCTATCAAAATGGAAGATGATGGATAGATGGATGTCCGGACACGGCAAACTCACAGCGGCATGGGACTTGTCTAAACATGGGCTCAAACCATTCAAAATCAATAATGGTCGCGTTGTCGCGTTTAGGGGCTCCGGGGTACCCTGGCAGTCAGCTGATTCCTGTAAACAGGATGGTGCGCGGTAAGCTAAAGTTAAGTAAACGAACGTGGACTGCCAATTCTAGTGCCTATCACGTTTGTCCGCGTTAATATATGCGGCGCCACTGATACGGTACTTATGACGCGACTTGTCCTCTTGTGGGTCTGAGTCACGCTTTGCTTATAAGGCCCACTTTACTCTCCATTCTCGTTCAACCGCCAACCACCAACCTAGCTGCAGCATGTCTCGTTCTACTTCCCTCTCCCGTGCACCCTCTGCTGTCATCCCCGACAACACCCAACAGCAGCAGCTACAATCCAAGTCCTCGTCACCGACACCAAGCCTTAAAGAGACCCGCGCAATCGAGCACGACCGCCAGCGACTCAAGAAGGCCGCTGTGTTCCTCTCTCGCAAGGCACGCAAGGCCGAGGTGAAGCCACAGTCGAGGGGTGCGGAGGTGCGTCATCGCGTGAATTTGCGGTACGCGCACGAGGACGACGACGAAGCGGTGGTGGAGAGCGAGGTCGAGTGGAACGAGGCGCGCTCGCTTTCGTTGCGCGTGGGGCTGCCTGAAGATGCGGAGTGGGAGGGGACACGGCGTCGGGCCGAAGTTTCGCTGAGCGACTTGGTTATTGCGCGGAAGCCGCGCCATGGCCGGGGTAAGTCCGTCCGTTCCTCATCCGTTACAACACGTTCATCATGTGTCAATTCCCTGTCTATCTTTGTCTTATCATGTCTCCTCTTGAGCTTGTTTCCCTAGACTACCGCTTATCTACCTCACTCCGCTCCTACTCTTTCACATGCACCGTATGCTGACAACTCCACAGACCATGCCGAATTCGAAGTCATACCGCACCTCCGCTCTGTCATAGTTCTCGACGACATCACCGTTCCCGAGCTCGACGTCGACTTTGACGAGCCCTGGGAACACGTCTACGCAGATGATCCGTGCGCAGACGATACCCACGTTTCTTACGCCAAGATTGCTGCTCTCAACTAATTCTAAACTCCATATAGATTTGTATATACCCGACGGACTTTGTACCGTATGACCTATGCGGTCTCGTTCATTGCTTGGTTGGTTTACCTCCTATTATGACCAATAACAATCCCCCTAAAGATACCTCACTTTGCCTTGCCTCGTTACTTTGTACTTGTACGTTGCTTCTGGCTTCGATTCGATACCGTGTTCTACCATCTATGCTTGTCCATAAACCCACATATACGTAGATATACACCCACTGAGATACAGATGCGGTTACGCAGTTACCTTGTTGAATATCTTATATACCGTTCTGTAATACACTATGTAACATGCCTTGTATGCCCCATGATGCACGAGCTCAGCACCACCTGGCGACTGCGGCTGATTACGCCGTCACCATACACTATACGGTACAGCCAAAGAAAGAGAAACGCCAATTTCAGAAGAGAGTAGCTATTGTACTCCAACACCCGGTTACCTGTGTCATTCAAGAGTACGTTTACATAGATAAGAGGAAATCCATGCTCCCGATCCGCGTGTTCGTTCGCACCAAGTTTCGTAGACAGCAGCGGAAAGTATACACGAAGGGTGTTACTAGATCCAAACGAGAAGTAGGGACAAAAACTCAGAATTAACTCGAAGTTGTGTCTTGTAAGAGGAGGAATCATTACTCGTAGTCTACCCCAGTCGGCAGTCGCAAGTGGTGGTGTACAGCTAAATGTTGATGTTCAGTCAGGCAGTGTTTTCAATAGTATATATAATCAGGTCCAGAGTATATTCCAGCACTTAGATGATGTAGAAAGTAACAGGCAGACGTTGTGGGCTGATTGACGATTCTCGAAACATAGTCAAGTTGTGAGCCGGGGCGATACGACGAGCTATTCTGGCCAAGCATCTGTAATGGAGGCAACCAGTTGATTGACCCTACAAAGGTTAAGGACAAATTCACATAGGATGTTAGACTTATCAGAGGCTATTTGGAAGACAGGATCCAGAACCCGTCGATGAATATTGAACACTTGCCACTCGTACTAAAGTTCTGGACATAACAACACCATTGGACGGAGAACATTAGTCTAGTCCGTACATTGTGATGGGTCCGTAGGATAAGTTTGTGTGGCCTTTAGTGTGCAGATGGTTTGATTATTACCTTGGCGAAGGAACGGCGGAAGAACTTCTTGGACAAAGAGTACGGACGTTGTCAAAGTGGTATCCGAAGCTGGGTAAAGAGGAAGGAAACTTGCTTGGAGGAGAGCACAATCGGTCCGTATACTGTAACTTACGGCTCGAACGCAAGTATGATTCGACGCAAGTATGGTTTAGGTTGATCGTCGGTACATAACTAGCTTTGTACATAAGTAGTAGAATCAAGTAGAATGGCAAATCCCGAAATTTTCAAAAACCGCGTCTGTCTTTTCCTTCCCTCACGGCTGTAAGTACAGTATATCCGACGGACATTGCATGTCCTATAACCTATCTACCATGCAGCAGACCCACTCTACTCTTTCTCGTCCATTCCCTGCTTGGTATATCCACATGACCCAATAATCTTATCCCAATAAACGCTATTAAACAATCCTCGTCACGGTTTCCGGCCTTCGATCCGACGTCTTGTGAGTATATACTACCATGCTTGTCCATAAATAAACCCACATACAAATAATATACGTACGTACGTACATACCCCCACATACGGATATGCAGTTACTTTGTCGTAATCAAGCTTATCTATTTCATTAGATCCACGAGCTAAGCACGCGGCGCCACACTGCCCGGCGGCTGCGGCTGCGGCTGATTACCCCGCCTACCATGATCAAACCTAGTGATCGTACAGCCAAAGAAAAGGACATACTTACTTATTCCAGAACGAAGAGTGGCGGTTTGCTCTTCGATATAGTTGTCTCTGAGGATGGAGTAAGTAATACACATACACAAACTCTTGCAGAATGCTGAGGTTGTTGGTATGTTGACCCATATCTACTGGTAGGGCTGCCAGGCGCGTTTGATCGCAGCATGCATGATGCACGTAGACACTTACACGGATGTACTTAGCCCTAGCCGTTCTATGTTATAATCTAGAGGCGCCTCATTCGTGTTCAACTATCCTCACCTTATTTACTGGATTTATATAGTGTGGTACATCATGGTAATATTTTCAGTCTCTAGACATAACATGACTTGCAACGTTAACGCAATCTGTAAACCACTCTCAGTCCAATAAGGGATCATTACTCTTCTAAATTATATAGGTAGGAAAAAAAAACAAGAAGATTGTCCAAAAAAAATACGTACACTATAACATAGAACGGCCGGGAGGGTACATCAAGTACTTACTTACACGTGTAAGGGTCTACGTGTACGAACTAGGATCTGAGAGAGAAAAGGAGAAAAAGAAAGAGAAGAGCACACTGGCACTGTACACTGGCAACGTCTCTGTCCACACACACATCCCCATCTGCGTCTAATGCACTCTCCTTCTGACCTCGTTCCCTCTCTTCCACAACCACGACCAACACCAACCTACATAACAATACAATCCTTATCCTTCGCGCCCCCCTTGACATCTGGCTCTCCATCTCCACGGCGCAGAACCGCCCCGGGGCCCCCAGGAAGCGGCTGGTTGAGCTGTCCTTTTAGCCTCTGCGCCGCGCGCTTGTCGCCTTTATCCGCAGCGCGTTTATACCACGTCATCGCCCTATACAAATACAAAGGTAGCGGGCATGTCAAAAGCGTAGAAGGGAGGAAAAAGAAGGGGGGGGGAAGACACTCACTCTGGTACATGCGCAGGCGTACCGATGCCGACCTCGCAAAAGTACCCTACTGCATACATGGCTTTGGCGAGGCCGCCCTCTGCGGCTTTTTGTGCCCAGAGGAAAGCTTCGGTGTCTGATTGGGGCAGCACGCCCGGTGAGCCGACGAGGTACCATGCTGTTAGAGCGAAGCAGGCGTCGCGGTGGTTTTGCTGTGCTGCAATATTCTGTACCCGAGCGTCAGCGAAAGCGAAGGATAGTAGATAGACAGATAGAAAAGAGACGCACGTAGTAGTGTATAGAGAGCGCTGCATCTTGCGGACACCCCATCTTGCCATACTCATAACACTCGCCGAGCCTATACGCACTCGGGGCATACCCCAACTCCGCGGCCTGTGCCAACAACTCAATCGAATACTCAAAATCGACAAAAAGGACGTTATCTATCCCCCTCTCGTGGAGCAGCGCCAGCTCATGCAGGGCATGGGGGAACTCGGCGCTAGCATGCTCCGCGCTGCGCTTGAGCCACTTGACGCCCTCCTTGGGGCTCCTGGTGAGCCCGAGCTCGCCATTCAGCTCAGCGATACCAAGGCGGTACATCGCACCGGGATGCAGCGCGGCGCTGGCCTTGCGGAAGAACGTAAGCGCCTTGGCGGACTCCCGACGGCATCCCCATCCGTTCTCGCAGCACGTCCCTGCGCGGTACGCGGCGTCCGCGTGGCCATGCTTCGCAGCGAGCACGAATAGGGGGTAGGCGCGGTCAAAGTCCTGCTTGCCCTTGGCGGTGCCGATGCCGTTGGCGTAGCAGTCTGCGAGGAAGTACTGCGAGGAGGGGTGCCCGCGGTCGGCGAGACGCTTGAGGAGGGCTGTGGCCTCCTTGATGAGGTCCTCGCGCTTCTCGAGGGCGCGCTCGACGACGAGGAGGTTGCCTGGGGTAGAGGGAGGGATAGGGAGGGACTTGGATGCATCGATCATGAATACTGCAAACTCGAACTGGAGGTCTGGGTCCTGTGTCTTTTTTGCATTGGCACGGTAGAGCTCGAGGGTGCGTTCATGGGAGAGAAGGGCGGCCTGCTTGCCTGGGCGGAGATGGGAGTGGTCGAGGATGGGGCCAGAGGGAGGCGGAGAGGGGGCGCGGATGGAGTGTGTTGCCTGAGAAGAGGGGTCGTTCTGGAAAGAGGACTGGTGGTGGAGGCCGCGGGCGGGGTCGCCGCTGAAGAAGTCGTCGTTGTCGTCGTCGTTGTCGTTGTCGTCGTCGTAGTCGTCGTCGGGCTCCCAGGTGTGTGGCGGCGGCGGAGGGCCACGGGGAAAGTCACGGCTTGGACGCGAGGAAAGCTCAGGGCGGTGCGGATCCAGCGCAGACCCAGGACGCTGCCGTTGCGGACGCTGCCCATGCGCTGCCATCATGGTCTTCCGTCAACCCACAGTCCCCCGTTTCTCCACTTTCATTTTACATTCCGCTCTTCACAAACATCAATCTCACATATTCTCACTATCCTATTCCTAGTTCAGTCCGCCTTTCTGTCAGTTTCCCTTTCTATGCTCAGTTCGAGGATAGATACTCTGCAGTGCGAGGCCGTCCTAGGTCAAACCTCTATCGTAACAACCAATCCCCCTTAGCTCAGTGGTAGAGCGCGTCACTAGTACAACACATCAATGACGAGGTCAGTCGTTCAAGTCGGCTAGGGGGAATAGTGATGGAGGACCTCCCTTTTATCACGAAGTACAGCATCTTCTTCTTGGCTAGTTGAGCAAAACAATACATTTAATCAGTCGTCGCCAGTAGGGTTCGAACCTACGCCCTCAAAGAGGAACAGATATTGAGATATTCAAATCTGTCGCCGTAACCACTTGGCTATGACGACTGAAAGCTTGATCTCAGCGTGATATTCATGTCCGTAACCATGTCAGCCTCTCCATCTCTACAACTTCCTAACAACATGGCTAGCAAAACTCTCCAACAAAGACCTTTCCTTCCCATACAACCACCGCACGTCCATCTGCACCTTCCCTCCTCCTTCTCCTGGCCGTAGCACGACTGCACACACAAGTCCCGGCGTACAATCCCCCGTGCCGTCATCAGCAGCAGTATCACCGCGCTTACGTTTCCTTCGTGCGCTGCGCGACCACGTATCACGCGACACAGAGACGACATAACTCTCAACCTCAAGCGTCACTGTAGCGCCTTCTACGCCACGCAACACTTCGCCCAGGCACGCTCTAGCATCCTCCTCGCTGCTAGAGATATCAAACCGGAGGTTGTTTCGTGGAGGAAGGAGACGCTGGATCGTCGGGTTGGGATTCGCAATGCGGGAGATGTCCTACAAAAGAAAAGAAACACGTAAGTAAGAAACGACATACATACACAGCACATCGACGTACGTCGCTCAATCTCCACCCATCAATGCACCACCCTACTGCCCAGCGACGCGTCTGGCCTTGTACAAACTCTGTAATCGCATAGTTTGTTATCTACTCTGCGTCAGTCACAGAATCAAAAAAAAAGGTAAGGTAAGTTAAACATACGTTGAGGTCCCTAAACACCCCCACGAGCTCCACGACGGACGCCATCTTGCCAAGCATAGAGGTATACCACCGAACTACAGAACCTGGACCCCGCTGCTCCGTCGCGGGGTGTTCGTCCGTCGTGGGTAACGCTGCTCCTCCTTCGACGCGCCGTCTTTTGCCCACATTCTCAGTACCCTCACACGGACCACACACAGAGAGAGACTCGCGAACCATCCGTCCAACGAATTGTACCTCCCCACCGAGCGTGATCATTTCCACCGGTGCGCCGGTACATACCTACACCATGGTAAGTAACGTAGAAATCGAAGGAAGAATAAACAGAGACGACGTACCCCGAAAGCAGAATGTTCCTTCCCCGCCTCGCTGTCGTTGATCTCCGCTGCGCTGCTGTAGAACGGGGGGTTACACATCGTGAATTGGATTTCGATTTCTTTTCCGTTGGTGGGTGGATGAGTATTCGTGTTTGGTGTATCGGATCTTAGTCTGAGTAAGTAAGTCAATGAGCATGGGAGTAAGTAGACAAAAAACGTACCCAGCCCCAATCTGCTGTTGTCTACCAAACATACCGTCAAACCCGAACCGCTGTCCGTCGTCACTATCGCCCCCATGAGCTTTGACGACGCGTATACGGTCCGACATCCCATTGGCGCGTACATTAGCTCGCGCATGTACATACGACACCTCGTCCAGTTCTAAAATGACCACACAAGTCAACGAACAAGCCTAGCACCACGACCATGGAACGACGGACCTGTAGCGACGAACGTCCACGCTGGTTCGATGGAGCATGCAAGGAGGGGGTACACCGCAGACGCTCCTGTTCCTCTGGAAGTTAAGCCAAGTTCAGCGCTCGCGACACACGGTGGAGGACGACGCACATGTCCAATCCACGGACGACATACGGACAGGTGGTTCCCAATACTAAGGGAAGCGCGTGTCGGAGCTCGGCGACGATATCCTGTACCCAGAGTACGTAGTTGAGTCTATTATTATTAAGTATGTAAACCCTTTCTTTGAGTGTACTGGAAGAGGTAACATACATACATACATACCTATTAGGTACCTATTCATCCATTCATTCATTACGACGATTAGTGTGTATGCTTAGACTATACGAAGCGTGTGGACGGACGGGGGGACATAGTCGATCGTGTGGAAGCTCGATCTCGAGTCCAAAGTCGCGTTTTAGTAGAGCCTGGGTGAGACATCTATCATGAGCAGCAGGGTTGTTCGTTATATATTAGTATGACGAGTGATGTGCGGCGGACTCGGACCTCTGTGCGGCGTCGTTGTGGAAGTCGATGGTTCGTCCGTGCACACTGGGAAAGATAGACGTGAGGAAGAGGGTTGTTACTGTTAGTGTATGGACTGACTAGGGAGAGAGGGGAGGGTAAAAACGTGCGAGGGCTTGAAAGTCGGGGGAAAGTGTGTAGGGGTTACGAGGGTGCATCCATGAAGTGAAGTGGCGAAAAAACGAAGAATTAAAACTCGCGCTGCCTTTTGACATATGTCACGTGGCTATCCGCCGAAGGGCGGTGACGTTGGGTGCCAACATAAAAAAACATTACATTCTGGGTTAGGGACAAAGTTAGGACTAGTTAGAGTCAGGGTTTGGTGTTAGAGCTTAGGATTCCCGCCTCATTTGAAATAAGGGGCGGCCCGCCTATTAGCGTTGGACTGGCTCGGATTTCGAATGGCGGCGCGTGTTCAATGTCCAAAAAACGATGGTCGAAATGAGGAAAAGAAAAACACTACAATGAGACAGATAGCGACGCCAGCAGGATTTGAACCTGCGCCCTCAAAGAGGAACAGATTTCTAATCTGTCGCCGTAACCACTTGGCTATAGCGCCTCCAAAATACACGGATCTGTCCAGCTATCTATACAACCAATGCAACAACAACAACAACTATCAGTCGGAAACGTCGACGGATCACGTTAATGTTTGTATAAGGAAATTGGGGTATAGTCGACTTTTCCAATGGACACGACTCTCATTTAGGTCTAGACCGGTGACCGATCCCGTCGGTGTATAATGACTTTTTCAAGATTTTTTGTGGCATTACACGCATTATGACGCATTATCATATTGTAGTGTTTCCGGATCCATTTTCTTCTTGCTTCAGATGGACAAATGACGAACATCCTCTGCATCAAACAAGTAAGGTTCTGGCATTTGTCACATGAGTAAGTCCAAATGATGCCCCATAAATTTGCTCCCTACTATAATGTGTGATGTTTGTGCCTAACTTGATCTTGACGTCCATTCACTCCAAGTCCCCTTCAGTCTGGTGCTTGCTCAACTCAC
>JAGGAX010008519.1:0-14832 GCA_017657335.1 Termitomyces titanicus | reverse complement strand
GAGACTTTGACCAAGGGGGTATCTTGTATGTTGGAGAGGGTGCTCACAGTTGCCATCATTGAAGGGTTGACAGAAGAAGATGTATTGACAGGTTCTATTGACAGACAGGCAAACCGATTAGCACTAGGTGGCAGAGGCATACAACTTATCCATCACCCAACTAAAAATCATCTCCTGCCTCTGGGAGGGGAGCAGCAGCACCTCATGCCTCCTCAGAAGTGGACTCCTCCAACGGCGTGTCCAGGGAAGGCTGTCCAAGTGCATCCTTTGCTGCAAGGAGCTGCATCAAGAGGTCCTCCTGCTCTGTAGAGGAGAGATACCGCACCTCCATGCCCTGAGGACATCTCCAGCTAACTTTCCAACGATCAGCGGCCATTGTTCTTGCATTGGGGTACTACTGCCTTATTGTTACTGGATGTTCCTCGCGACATAGTCAAGTTGCTCGGCTGTTGGACCTCAGACGCCTTTTTCCGATATTGGAGATCGTTAGAAGTTATTGCTCCTATGTATGTTGAATTATTGCATCCTGTTTTATCTTATCTCAATTGACGCTAGCCTTCCGGTTCGGGGGTTCGTCTCTCTTCACGTTGGGTTGGGGACTTCGGATTCCATTATCCCTCAGCTCGAGGATAACCCCAGACGCTCATCTCCGCAGATATGACCGACTCAGACCTACCATCAGGAGATCGTGTGATTGATATGTAGAGTACAAGATTATATGATGTGTCCCTTGGTTTTTGGTTTGAGCCACACGCAGAACCTAGACCAAATAGCGTCCTTTCCGGAAGGAGGAACGGAAGAGGAGAAGGACGTATTTTGATGTGTGACCTTCGTGTGACGCGAGTTCGCTGCCTCCTACCATCATCATCTCGCGCGTTGTAAAATCGCGCCAGCATCGCTCGCGACACTCAATCTAGTATCTCAGTTTCGATGAAGGCAATGCGCATTAGACATCTTCATTCACATATATAGTATCTCATCCTGATAGGAAGAACACCGCAGCTGGAAGTACTTTGACAGTCCCTTTTGGGAACCTAGTAGCTGGAATGCGCACGACCATATCACATCGACCGAGGCCGTTGTATATCTGGACGACGCTGTGTTTTCTTTTTGAAGGTAGACTATAATTTCTTGAATACCCATCGGAACTTCGAAGAAAGGATAAGTATGAGGGAGGATTGTAATCGGGGAAAGGGAGCACACCAATCGGGGTCAGTCGAGATCATACTCATCAAAATTACGAGCATCGAGCTCTTCCCCGAAGTCGCGCTCGGAAAGCAGATTCCCAAAATCACGGCGGATCATCTCAAGCTCTTTGTCCCATCTACTCTCAATCAGGTGCTGTTCAAGATCACGAAGCAAGAGGCCAAAGTCCTCCCCCTCGTCGAGCCCATGCCTGTAGACAGCCTGGTTGTGTTGGTTTGTTCCCTTGGAATTTCGGTAAGCGTTCACGACTGTCTCTGAGTGCTCAATCAAAGAACTTCTCACTCTTGTGGCATGGACTGCGGTATCCGCGAAATTCTCGATCTGGTCCGAATCCTCTCCTTCTACGTTACGTCTATAGTAGCCTCCCGAATCGTGGCTTCCATAACCATAGTCTCCATAGCTCCCGTATCGGGCGGCGTTTGCGAATTCGGCGGCGTGGGACAGGCCTTTGCCTAGCCCCGTAGCAATACGGGTCAGAGAAAGTTTCGGCGAAGCAGAGACGAGAGCAATATTCCCGAAACACGTAGCGGCGACGATGGTGGTCGAGAATTTCATGACAATGGTGCAGGAAGTAATCAAGTGGCTTATAGAGCAAGAGTGAAGGTTTAGGTCGTGAGTGCTTTCTAACGTCAGTTGAGTTGAGCGTACGTTGGGCGAAGATTCAGAACCAGCTGAAAGTTCGGATACATCATAATTGTTCTCTCAATATTTATCCTTTCTATGAAAGGGAGCGGACAAGATAGGAACGGCTTATGTTCGAATACATCATTATTCTGTGATGAAGACAACGGGGATCAACGGTGTTCAATCCTTGGCACATGAATGAATGGATTGTCCTGGAGCAATGCATTCGGATAAATGGCGCATGGTAGCCTGTAGGTATGTACATCTGTACCCAAAAAGAGATGACTCCCACTGCTCAATATCTTAATGTCAGATAATCGAGGGAAAGATCTTTCTACCCTTAGTAGATTCCTGTTCATCATTCTCACTGCCACTCACTTAACGGTGTGTTTGAGTTGATCCATGATCAAATCGACAGACGTAGACCCGTAGGTCACCGTGTTTTCCGAGGATATTATTCCGTGATAATTGATGGATGATGGGTTTCTATTGTCCCCGTACATACATAATCCCGTCCCACCCCTCCATTAGGACTGATACTTGCCCTCTCATACACCCCACCACCCCCGACACATGTCTTCTTGAGCTTCCCACTCCTTGTTATCTTCATCTCCTCACACTCTTCCGCAGCGATGTTCCGGTCCAGCTTGGGGCCCCTGGCTCACACCACCACCGTTGGCATCACCTTCCGCGACTAAGGGAGGAAGCCTTTGAAAGCCAGTTTAAGAAGTGAGGGGAGTGCGAGGGGGAGCGCCAATGTCCAGAACACAAGGGTGACCGCTGGTAAGATCACAAGGAGCACCGCCAGTCTTTGGAGCATGAAGGAGACCGCCACCATTTGAGACACGAGCTACCAACGTTTCCATCGCGTGGTTCAATAGCACCAGTAGTGTTTGGAGAGGCTTCATGGTCCTGAGGACAGGGAAAACTATCATAGCATGTGGAGTTCTCAGGGCACTTATGTATGATGCATTTGTGGGTTGTACAGGACTTGGCACTTACTGGGCCAGCGGCGAGGATAATGATATTCATGAGAGTTATTATCAGGGACATTTCATTTTGTATCCATACATTATCTGACTGAGCAGGATTCAGGTGTGTGGGGAGTTGTGCTGTTTGGTGGTTCTTATATGGATCCAGAAAGTTCTGCAGCGTGAGATGGCATATCTGCGGGCCCAAATTGAATGTCGGTTCTCGTTGTTGTAGGAACGGAGGTATCGACACTTGCGGCCTCACGAACATGGAGAAGGATGCGTGTTGAAATAATACTGTGCATCACCCTCTGAAAGCTAAATGGATAAGCAATAATGGGACGTGGTCAGTGTCGAGGCAATGATTGGAAAAGGAGGCTTACTTGTTGAATGGGTCAACTAATTCACGCTGCATTTCCACATATCTGGTTGAATGATTCAGGTACTGGGCCTAGTTGACATCACTTACCGGGCCAGCGACAAGCATAATGATATTCGCAAAAGTTATCACTAGTGACATCTCACTTAGTATCCATTTAGTATTCGACTTGGTCAGACTCACAAGATAGCCAGATATAATATATGACTCCATCACGGTAAAGAATGACAACGATGTAGTTTTTGAAGTGGGTAAAACGATGTACGCCAATCCAGATGGTGAGAATCATGATAACTGTTTCCGTGGTTAGACAACAAGTTATAGAGAATACGATGCATACTTGTTTCAAAAACTCCAATTACAATATAGTCGGCGAATTCGATATTATTCGCTTGATTCGGATAGCATCCATTCGCTATTGAAAGAGGGGGACTTCCATCTGCAACGTCCAGGTGTAGGGTCACTTATGTGTGGAATATGATTATTAAAGTGCCTACATTTTATAGAACGGAGATACAAAGTCATAGCGACAATGGCCGGGATGTAGATAGCCTAAGAACGTGTCATGTTAAACATATGACTGAGAAAGTGAGCGACTGAGAGGCGAATCTTACGGCAAGGAGAGTGAGAAGGAAAATCAGGATTTTACGATTATTTCCCCATAGCGCGTATGTTCGGAGGATCAGGATGCCTATGAAGACGAATCTAGTTTCCTGTGTGGGTGTAGTAAACATCCACTTGCCTTCTGATACTCCAATACCGACCACGTTGAGCCCTGATAAGAACATATAAGACTTTAGGGGTTGTCAAACATTTCGACGATCTCTTACAACAGTCAATGGAATATAGAACTATACATATCTACGTCACACAGTGAGCATTATAACATCAGTGGCAGGATATTGAAAACATGCATTATCTGAAGGGTTTGACTTGAGACTGTCTGCGGCAAGATAAGGTTAGTGACAAACGGGGGGTAAAGGCGAGCTAAGAGTGTACAGTAAAGCAATAGCGGAATATCAATGAATGTCGTATATCGCGCCAGAAGAAACAGGATCTTCCCAATTCCCCACTTAGCCTTCCATATGTACTCGACCTGCGACTTGCTGATTAACAATCTCAATGAAGGTGTATTATTTTTCTATACCTCCATTCCCAAGGTCAAAGTAAAATCGTACACCTTATCGAACTAGTAATCAGTAATGCACCCTTGGAAGTAGATACCTCTCACAAGAAGAGCAAAGCTGCAGACTAGCCTCTCATTAATAAAAACACACGCTGGCGCAGGAGAAGCTCACCAATTATAAACTTTGGGCCGTGATCACCGTTCAATCATCAATTGAACACCTGAGATTACACTCACCTTGGCAGCTTGAAGGAGGGTGAAAGCTTCAACCAGTGTGTCCATAAAGATATGGGAGATCATGGAGGACGGAAGTTGGACGGAAGACTTGTAAATCGGTCTTTACCTAGGAAAGTCCGTAGTTTATATGACTGAATGGAAGAAGCATAATTAGTCTGCGGTCTGAACCTATGTAGCTGACCTAATGAGAGGTGATAGTCGGGGCCGAGGAACAAGGCATGTTTTCGATGTTGTAAATGTTGTGATATGTCAAACGCCAGGACTGCTCATGAAATCGACTGACTACCGCTGTTACCGCTTGATGGATCTAGGCTATGTAGCGAGGAGGAAACCTCGAGCCATCAGATGACTGACAACTCAGACTTCGACGACTGACTACGTGATAAGTATCGTTGGCAATCTACTGGTAGATACTCATAGCGAGTATTTTTATGCACCCAACATCTTCTGCATCATGTCAGACAGTCAAATTTGTCATGATCCCATGATCTATCTATCCCTCATGGCTCTCGGACCTATTGCGACTCTGCTGGGCACGGAGCCTATCCAAGACAAGCTCAGTACACTTGACCTGGGAGCATGGGCCGTTTGCACGCACGGAACGTGTGCCGAGAGGTCTACAAAGTCGCCGATTGTAACCGCGTGTCGGGAAAATCCTGATTGCCGAGTCAGATGGAATCGAGCGTGATCACGGTACTTTAGACACTCCGGATTTTCATACCTTATTATGTAAATCGTAGCGGCGACAAGCACCATCCCCGACCATTTTTTTATCCATAGTTGTGCTTACTTATGTTTATATCCAACTTGAGTAATAAATAAATACATAAACCATGCAATAGACTTCTCGAAGTGATGATAGATTGTAAAGCAACTCAGGAAAGCAGGACGTGGGGGATGAAGATAAAGATGGCAAAGCAACTTAGAAAAGTAGGAAGAGGGTGATGAAAATAAGTGTTTTTGAGTACAGTGAGTGCATATGCATATATGAAGATGTAAGTACGCAAATCCACTAATGAAATACGACGTACTCTTCTGGTTACCTCATAAGTTGTTTGTATTTCTAGAATACTTTATTTCTACTTAGTATGTTATAGGGTCCCAAGAGCATTTGATTCTGAGACGAGCAGAATTTCGTTCTGTTGTAAAACATGTGGCGTGAGTAATGCCAAAATGGGCACACGCATCTTTCGAGGGCTCCCGTCGCTTGACTGTCTCTGTGAGCCGAGATGGTGTCAGAGGTTTTGTGGTGCGTAAATCAAGACCCACAATTGCCTACCTCCCCACCACCAAGGGCATCCCCATCATCGTCAATATGCATTTAGCTTTCAGAGGGTGATGCACAGCATTCTCTCAACCCGCATGTTCGTGCGACCACATCGTCCAATACCTCCATCCCTACACCAACCATAACCGACATTCGATTTGGACCCATGAAAACCATTGCATCTCGTACTACAGAACCTTCATCTTAGTAAACAGTACGACCAGACCTTGTATTCCTAGTTCGACTCATCATCCCTGCTCGCTAGACAGACGTCAAATCCAAGTATATCATCATCGTTGCAGGCACACAGTGATATACGATGTGAAAGATAGTACATATACAAGGACGCACCATATCAAGGCCCGACGCCCCACACTTCCAACGCCACACACTCAAACGCTACTACACCCGCGGTTTTCTTGCTTGCGGAACAAAGAGGCTCGTTCGCGAAGGTTGGACATGCGGCGCTCGAGCCTTCGAAAAGCGACTCATCGAGATACAGCCCGTAGTGCCCGTCCCTGTACCATTAATAGGTGAGAGCCCAGTATGTAGGAACAATTGAACGACATACCCGCCCCCGAAGGAGATGAATCCTGGCTCACAAAGCGCAACATAGTCGTTCCTCCCAGTCCACTTGAATACCTGCAATTCGTCGGCGATGTACTTCCATAGAAAACTACATGGAGAATGATCAGTAATGTGGCGCTGAGACAGGGGACAACTCAGACGAACCTTTCTCCGCTCCCGTAGTATCCCTTTCCCCGACTACGAAACAGACCATCCTTCCCCATCCACACCCCGAACAGTGCGTCTCCGGTATCTCTGATGACGAGGAGTGCACCTGCCGGCGCTGAAGTTCCAGGCTTGACTTGCATATAGGCTTCGGATCGATCGTACAACGTGTTGAGCGAGATCCCATGTTGGTCTAATGAATAGATGAGGGTCCATTTCCTCGGCAATCGAGCAAGCGCTGGGAGATGCGTGCGAAGCTTATCCGCCCTGACGTCAGATAGTATTTTGGCGAGACACGGAAGGGATGGACACACCAAATCAGCCAAATTCACATTCAAAACAGGCGTAGTCGATGCCTTGCGCCCATTCAATTCCACACTTCCCGTCTTCTTCTCTATGAGATTTGCAACATCCGGGGTAGATGCATTGCTCGTCAAACCCACAAGCTCCCGTTCTTTCGCCTCCTCCGAAACCAACTCACGATCTAGGTCGTCCGAGAACCCCTTGTCCCAATCATACTGTTCTCCGCGGTACCCAGGTGCTCCAGACGGTGGTATATAGATATGCGACGCAAAGGGCGAGGTCTTGCTATGGAGCGGGCGCCCGAATGGTGTTCCATGGGAAAACTGAACGTCTGATATTGGTTGAGAGGCTGTGCGATACAACGTCGGCGACGCCGGAGTCCGCTCGGAACTCTGGGACCGTCTGTGTCGCGATTGGTCGGCAGCGAAGATGGATTCGATAGACCGATGAGAGTGGTGTATCTGCGGATTGGGTGAGGTGAGGAAAGAAGGCATAAGTCGTGAAGAAATGTTTGAGAGGGTCGAAAATGAAGAGCGCCGACTTTTGGGAGGCGTTAGGTGCGAGAGAGGATTAGAGTAGTCCTTCGGCGGAGTTGCCGTGTATAATTCAGCATTGTGTGTGTCGGCAACTGGGGGTGCTGGGACGACGGGAAGGGCAAGAGTAGAAGATCTCGAAGGTGAATAACCAGGTCGCGCGGTCATATGAGATGGTTGTAGTTGTGATACTGTTGTTTTTGAAGCGAAGAAATCGTGATCCAGATCAAGGAGGTCTTCTACAGGGCTTTTTGTATTCGCATGATCCGTTACAATATCAGGTTGTGGTCCGGTGATAGTTTCTCCATTCTTCAACCAGGTGTGCGCATCGTTGCCATGCTCATCATCATCGAAGGCAAGAAGGTCCGGCGGGTGCTTAGCTGTATGAGTTTGAGGGTCGTTCTTTACCCAGTAAAGCGGATCGTCCTCGTGGTTCAGGAGCTCCTCCAACACTCCCTGCTTGTTGCGATCGGACGCAACCTTCGCATCCTGAGCAAACTTGTCAAAGAACATAAGACTGGGATTATTGGGGATTGAGTTTCTGTCGATAGACGAGGAGCTGCCTTGCCCTGGCGAGCCGAAGTTTGATGGAGCCAGTGGGTCCTCGGAGGCGGATACGGATACAAAAGAGCCGAATTCTGAGTCGGATTCGGATGAATCCTGGAACATAATAGGCCTGGGCGCCTCGTTAGGCTCGTTCTCGGCCGTGGTTGTGTCTGAAGAGAATAATGCCGAGAATAGATGATCGTTGGCTGCTTCATTCCCATGATGAGATGGTCGCTGTGAGCCGAAGGATCCAAACACATCGGATCTCGTTGACACCATTTTGTCTATTTTCACCTGGAATCGATCAGCGCGGTCGTAAAACTGGCCTTGAATCAACGCTCACAGCAGACAATCAAGCCCATCGACATGAGGCGGACGTGTCCCAGGTTCGATGGGCGTGATTAAGGTCTCATCCACGTGGTATCTCAGATTAGATCGCTCCGTCGTCGATACTGATCTTATCGCTTTCTCCCTTGAGTTCTCGGCCTCGACTTTTACCATACTGAGCTCATTGAGAGATTATCTATCGCCGCATGTTTTGTAACTTACAGAACAGATGTACAAGCTTTCTTCAAGTTGGACGCTCATCGTGCCTCCAAACAACTGGGATAGCAGCTGCGGGTATTAAAATCTGAGTCTACTGAAGAAAGCTGGTGCGTTCATTGAAGGAATAAAATCCTGCACTTTTAGTGACGTTAATTGGGATCCGTATATACGTCTACTTTTACTCTAGGATTAGCTGCATCTCTCGCCTGCCTCCAGCAATTTACAATGCTAGGCGGAGAGCAAATATCCACCGGGAAGAAATCTTCATCAATTGTAGTCAGTATCCTGGTAATATCCATGAAAAGCCCATACTATCCTGATGGACTACACAACCTTGTGCTTGAGTATGAGTAGTCAACCTGGGATTGTTCCCCCACACAAGGCAGACGTAAGGGCTGCTGCAAAGGAATGACAGGGAGAAGAATACCCCGTGTGCTTCTGCGCTGATATAAGCCAAGGGCCCAGCCTACTAAACTTACCAAGAGAAGGGTTCAACAGTACAAGTCTATTCCCTAATCAGAATCATCTCGACACATGGACACAAATCTCTGAAACCTTCAATGGAGATCCAATTGGGAGGCTAACCTCCCTTTTACAATGACATCTCGATATCCATCCCCTTCATTGTATATGCCGCTCGCGGCGTCGATGTCATCACCCTTCACCAAAAAGCCCTTGCGACAAGGGAGAAGGTAGTACTTGGATAATAAGGCAAGAATGGACGTGGACCAGATATCAAGATAGAGAGGAACAAACCGTATGATTAGAATAAGATTATATCTAATCACCCAACCCCAAGACAACTCCATTCGATCCGTACCAATCGCTGGACTTGACGACTCCGCGTATGATCTGGAAATAGTCATTAAGACATTGGTGCTGCGTCTTGACCAGGTATTGCACACGGAGTTTTTCAAGAGTTAGACCTCGATTGGCGCGTACGCGGAGGATCGCAGCCAATACCGCCACATCACATTCAAACACAGGAGCATGCCATTCGTCAATTTCAAGACTTTTCAGCGACGGGAAGCAGAGGGGACCTGGATTCCGTGCCAACTCGGAAGATTCGTAATCGAGGCCGCCATACCTTGGAGGAGGGAAAGGATGACGCTCCTTCTGTTGGGAGGGACGATGTAAGAAATCGAGTCGTCTAGTATTACCAAGTTCCTTGTGAATGCCATCATCATGAAGCCTCATCGCACTTGCCAGCTCATCCTTCGAGATACCGTCGACCAGGGTTTCGAAAAGGGTCCACGCGCAATGTCGGACATAAATGGTATGCAAGCATGATACATTGGGGATGATGCGAATCAGCCATGACGAAAAAGTGTCGCACAATCTAATCACCTGGAGATGTTGCAGAGGAAGCGTTTGAATAAATGACTGAATATCTGCGCCGCGGTACAATGAAATTGCGATTTGTGGCCTATCAGCTTGCGAGTGTGTCATCGATAGAGTACGTGAACCTGGGAGAGCGATACTGAGGGAGTCAAGACTTGGTATGTGAGCTGCCGGCTCTTGTGCGAGCGCACCGATAGCTATAGAGTTAGAGATCGTGATATTTAAATTTGTTGTTGAGGGATGAACGATACAAGAAAGAATAGAAGTGCTAGTGGCGGCGCCGTCATCGATTGTCAGATGCTCAAGGTGAGGAAGATTGATGCGGATGGTCGCCATAGTGTTAACGATGTAGCAAGCCTGGCAGAGTTCAAGAGTCACAAGGTTGGGGGCTACTGCAAGGAGACTCATGAGATCGGAGACGAGTATGCTTTGCGACGGGCAATATTTGAATTCCGTCAGCCCTGCCATAATAGGCGATCTGGGGCGAATAGTGAAACCACAAAGATGAAAAATCTTCAGCTTCGGTGCATAGTTACCAAAAAGATTATCTGGAAGGTTTAAGCCCGGGCTCTGGATGCTGGCGCTGTTCGAAGTTTTTTCCACTTTGAAGGACTCCAGCAATGGAGCTGGTTGCGCCAATCTAGTCAAGAAAGTTTGTTCCGCCTCTCCAAACAAGTCGCGATTCGCATAGAATTCGAGCTGTTGGATGCGATGCATCTCGACTAGGAGCATGCTTACCCCTTCTAGGAGTTGATTATCTCGCAGAATAATGCGCAGCGGAACTTGTCCGGATCGAGGAATCATCACTCTACTAACCCAGTCGATGCCGCTGTGCCGCGTGTAGTTCCACAGGTAGGGGCACGCAAGGGCCACACGACGCCATGCCTTACAGACTCCTACTACCTGTATCCAGAGAGGCCGAGTATGGAGATCAATGTCCATGGATACGTTACAGGCAAAGATGTATGCCAGGATCTCGTCTGGGAGGCGTGCGGTGATATTCAAGGAGTTATGCGAGGTTTTCATCATTGCGTGATTTAAAGTCGCGATATTAGCTTGTATCTGAGCATAGGCGGCGTACTTGTCCGCTTCACCGCTGAAGCAGGTGATTCTCATCGCGGTGCTTGGGAGGGGGATGTATTCTGTTCATTCGAAATGATTGGGAAAAGTGCCAATTGGAAGATGGTGCTTACTCAAGGAAGCGCAGCTTAGGAATGAAAATCGAGTCTTTTGCGGGTGATTGGTGAGAAGTTGCAGGTAAGTTGTGGGCGGCCAATCCGATCGAGTCTTAACTTTTTATTTGCAGATTGAAAAGAGGCTGACATTGATGAGCAAATCAGGAAGGCGGGAGACGCAGGCTGTAACGTCAATTTCATGTACCAGAACAGAGGTCGCGACACCTGTACCCTCCGTCACGCTCGAGGCACCTCGACGTAGTGTTGCCAAAGTTTGGTTCGGTCCGGTTCTCCACCCTTTTTTTGTGAACCCGAACCTTCTCCAAGTCTGAGAACCAGAACCAGAACCTGGACTGAACCAAGAGAACCAGTTCAGGTAGGTCCGGTTCAGGTCTGAACATGGTTCGAGCCGATTTCTCGATAGCTCTTGAAAAAAATCTATAATTTGGTAACTACTTGTTGACAGACCATTCGTCTGACTCGCATTTATGAGCGTCATCCAATGCATTCATGACACCATGCCTGTATGTACTCCTTACTAATCGAAGAGCCACAAATGTCTCAGGCAACAACTGATTGCGCTGCACAGTGCCTGTCTGACCTCCCGCAGAAAAAGCACGTTCAGCAGCCACTGAAGAACCTTGGATAGCAAGGTAATCTCGTGCCATGAGTGCGAGGGTAGGATGCTGTGTTGAATGATACTAAAAACATCTATTATCAGCTGAGTTCGTAAAAAAGTAATAGCCTGTGAACATACACCCCAAAAGCGGACCGGAAGTTTGAGGTGACGTTCGAGAGGAGCCTTGAAGTAGTCATCGAGTTCCTGATGTGGGTTTGATCTGGAAGCCTCCTGTTCTACACAAGATCGAATAGCATCCTGAAGTCAGCTTGCACCATAACCTTGCTCCTTGACCGGAGACTCTGGAGCCTTGTCGACACAAGATGGGTGATATGAATCTGGGTTAAGAGTGGCCGCGCGCTTGGGGTCAAACTTGAGGAATATTAGGCTGGTCTACGCAGAAGAAATGATTACACACAGTGGCTTTGAACGCTTTGAGTCCGACATCAAATGACTTCTTATCCCATTTACTTCTACAGTATTCCACTTTGATGGATGGATCAAGTGCTGTATTGTGATATGTCAATCTTGTATATAAACAGAGAAGGAGAAGAGTTGGAACAGACCTAAGCATATAAAGTACATATCAGAATTATCTGTCACCTTATACCATTTGTTGAGTTTGTCCAGGCCTGCTTGAATAGCGGGAGCGACAGTCTCGACCTTGGTAAGCTGTGCAAGTTTTGTCCAGCGCTCAATAAGGAATTTGAGAGTTGTGAGTGTTTTTGAAACGGTTAAGGTTGATTGAGCTTGGAAAGGTTCCTTAAGACTTCTTGAATAATCTCTAGCATCTTCCACTCCTCTACGTTAATTTGATAATCAACATATTTCTTGTTCTTGAGATTTGGGACCTTGTTTGATGCATCTGCAAGCAAGCAGAATTTATTGATCGCCTATTGAACATTTTAGAGACTTTGAATAGAGAGCATATATGACTGACCACCTTGTTTATAATTGCCCAGTCAATCAAGTCTGACATTGAACCCCACTGAATGCGAATCCATTTGATCAGCTCAAAAGGTATAAGTCCCCCTCTATACAAACAATTCAAAGGTAGGCTTTTGCCTGTGGAGAAGCACGGATCTACTGATCGTAGTAAGATTCAAACTCTTCAGAATGAAATGATAACTGACCTGATTTATCAACGCAAGAACTTTACTAAGAAGATCACCTGGTTTGAAAGTCACTGTTCCGTCAAACTCTTCATAATCTGCTGTATTCTCAATAATATCCCAGTCTATATCACGATCTTCTTCTTCATCACTCTCTCTATCTCCGGTACTGCTAAAACTAATGTCAACATGAGTCGGGGTCTTCTTCTTCGAAATGGAGGGATATAATGTTTCGATGAATGCTTTTGCTCCTAGCTGCACTGTATGTTCCATACACCTTAAAATTCATTTGTTAGATATCTTTTCATAACATTAGGAGATGACATACCTCCCACGACATTGTCGAGCTTTCCAGAGCCGATCAGGACGGTCCACTCCTTCTGCACGTTGTATATATTGTGCACCAGTATCATTTACACTAACGTTGTCCCCTGTCATCCACCCAAGCTACCATAAGAGTATGTTAGTTCGATCCGGATTATACAATGTTAGTAGGTACCTTTTTACAGATTCCATAACGGTCAAGAACTTGCAGTATAATAGAAGCAATATTTGCCCCACCATGATTACCTTGAATCTCAACAAACCCAATAAGATTGCTCTCGAGCTTCCATTTATTGGGCTGATGAATGGGAGCACTGATATAACGAGCAGTAATGCCAAGGTAAGGGTTAGATGCACCCGATGTCCATGCATCAAACATGATAGAGATTTTGCTTGGGATGTTCTGGAGCTAAATTTATATTCTATTCAAAAGCAAAACAATGAGGCGCACTTTGTACTCGGCACAAAGATGGTCTTGGACAACTTGAGCCTTGTACATTATTTCATTTGAGGATGTTGTTTGATGTGAGATTTCAGACTCCTTTGTTGAAGGTCATTGATAGATAAACAGATCTTGGAAAGATCTCTTGTTGACGATGCGAATTGCCTGTAGGAAGTAAATCCAAAACAAAAATCATAATGAATAGATTACTGAGAAGTTATCCACTACAAGATTGATTATCATTTCACAAAGGCCTTCTACCAACCATCTTGGTATCGATTCTACAAAATCATCAAGATTTTCTTGAGGGTTGGATTCTTGTATATATTCAGCGCAAGCATGAGGGTGTGGCGTGATCCTCTTTTTCTCACACCTCTGATGGTAGATCGGCTGATGAGTGCTCCATGCATTGATAATAATTAGCATGATAGAATCAATATATAAATCACAAGCAAACTCACCGTTTGATGTGCGTGCAAAGAGTGCTTCCGTTTTCAGTGAAAAAGCAATCGGACTTGTGAAGCTTCAAGTGATGTCTAGAGATATAGTGTATGACTTGGAACGTTGAACGAAATAATGAGTACAGACCTGCAAATGTTACAATAGTGACCTTGTTTCTTGACTCCTACAATCTCATGAGTTCCACATGCGAAACATGTCCTTATATCATCAGTTCTTGTGTCCTGGCCTTGGATCACATGTTTCCTCGTCGGCTGGCTTAGGATTTAGTAGACAGTGGTCAAAACCTAAGTAGTACATACTGGGCAATGGTCAGCCTCACTCATCTTCTGTAAATGGTCATAGGTCGCTGCCTCCCGATCACCCTCTTGACTTCCCTCCTCATTCTCATGATCCTCTTTGGATATCCCACCTTCTGTGTCGTATCCATCATTTCTGTGAGTCAGTGAACCATTTTCCTTCATGACATTGAGATTGACTGTGTGATTTCTTTGTGGCTGAAGATGTATATCAGCAGATAAAGGACGTGCCAGAACAGAACATGTACAATTACTGTGAGATGACTGAGAAACACATAGACACTTATTGATGTCACCGTTGGTTGTCTCAGTACATCCACGCTTTTGGGATGCTATGGATATGTAAGCAAAGATGTCAGAGAGAATGTGAAAAGACTCACAGCTTGTCGCCTTCAATGAGGTTGGCAGAACTGTTTGTGAATAAGCTAGTAGAAGTCACATAATTAAATCTTATCACATACTTTGATTAGATTCTAAGGTTTCTTTTTGTGTTGCTGATATCCAATGTTGAGTGAAGTAATGACGAAGGAAAGGGAGACTTACTTGTTTTAGCAAAAAATGACTGAAGTGAGTGTTCTCCAGCGCATATCT
>JAGGAX010008518.1:0-14928 GCA_017657335.1 Termitomyces titanicus | reverse complement strand
GACGCTTCAGAGGCTCCGGAAGCATGGGGTCCAACTGTACACTACACATAAGCCACACAAAAAACAAGAGGCAACCCCAAAAGGGCAAATCTCTGGAGATAATCAAACTCTGAAGATTGCCTTGATGCCAACAATGGAGATAAGATTAGCAGCTGATGGGATCTGAATGGGCAGTCCCCTGACAATAGCTTGGCAATGAAGAATGGTCGGTATGACAGGTGCCCCCACTATACTATACCTTTTTCAAGTTTTATTTCTCCAATATAATAACTAAACATTAGCTATCCATGCATTTCTCCAATATTATGGTTGCTAAGCAACTACTGAACTCCACTGTTTGCTGTTTGCCAGCAACTATAAATACTGTAACTTTTGTACCTCTAAGCACCATCTTGGCACTTGTTGGATGCAGCAAAGTTGTGTTTGGCAGGTGATGCATAGCAATTGGGGATACCAGAAAAGAGGTGAAATTGGAGGAGCAGGAGTGTGAGTTGCAGCAGGTGCAGGGGTGGTAGCAACAGGTTTGTTAGCAGGTTTCTTTGCTTTTCCCTTACCCTTATTGACAGAAGAGCTAAAGGCAGCAGCGCTAGAGGGACTGGCGGTGGTGGTCAGTTGCATGGGTTGGTAGCTGCTAGGAGGGTTCTTGCCTTTCTGGATCTCAATGCTATAAAAGACTTGCTTACAGAGGTTATAGATTTCTTGTTCAAGGGCCTTCTTCCCTGGTTAATATTGCACTATTGGCTTCTATGTTGGTATGGAATACTTCATGGATTAACATTTGTTGCACTTGGTCAGTGTCAACATTAGCGTTAGCAGTAAGTGTGCTGGTTGCATGGTTGCCAGGATGAAGTCAGTGCCATTCTTTAACACATTTCATGTTGATGAGCCTATGCTTTGGCTATGCATGGAACGGCCTAGAACCACTCAGATTTGATTGACTTCCACTGACCTTGACATGCACCTACAGCTCCTCCTTTTTGGATGCATCAGTCATGTGATCACATCACCTGACACACATGCCAACTCTGGACCAGTCTAGACACCAACTTCACCAGTGCCTGTAACTTGGCGATGGAGATGGTTGGTGTATTATACCTTTAATAGACTTCCCCAGTTCACAGCATGTTCTCACACTCCAAGCTTAAGTCAAATACTAGTTTCTACTAGTTATACCTTTGGTATTAATTGCTATAGTCATTCAGACTTTGGCTACCTTAGGTTGTTGTTACCTTTGTCAAGCTTACCAACTTGCTCCTAGCTCTTACCAACCTTTAGGGACATATGGTCCACCTCTTCCATCTTCAAGGGATATTTGGTCCCACCTCGCTTTTGACCATTGCCTACATTCTTTAGTGTCAAGTTCCTACCTCATATGCCTTTACCAATTTCTGGTCACTCTTAGCAAATCAATTAACCTCTAACAATTCATCAACTAGCAACCTTACCACCTTTGACCTTATTGACTAAGCACCCCTAGCGACTTATTGACTAGTGACTACCACCTTATCAACCAATGATCTATACCACCTTATCAACCTACAACCTAACCACCCTATCCACTACTGACGCTAGCACCCTTACTGATACCATCTACCATCTACCAGTTAGCAACTCTGGCCAACTTATAGAATCAAGCACTGACACCTCATCTTTCCCTTAAGTAAGTATCTCTACACTTTATAAACCACATTCTTGTTGACTTCTGGGAACTTGCTAGAACCCACCCCCTGTTACATTCCTGACTCTAGCCTTACCCATAGCTGTTCTGTTAGAGTTTCCTGCATGGCAGCTGGGCAGATTAGGATGCATCAATGTAGAGTTGCTTTGGTATCACGTCTCCACCAGGGAGGACTACAGCCCCTTGCCTTACCATGCCCTGCCCAATATAGGTCTCCAGTTGGACACAACACCCATTGACTATAGTGTGACCAGTTTCCTACAAAAGTGACAAGTGTCAGAGGTCCTTAAAGGTTGACCCAGTCCTACTCTGGCAGTAAGCAAGGCTTCACCTAGCAATCTTCTGCAACTGCCTATAATATTCAGAGAACTGGCCAAGAGTGGCAAGACTTGAGGTGTAATCAGCCTGGACCAATCATTCCAGATCCCTCATGGTATACCATGAAGCATCCTCTGCATCTAGGTATATCCACATGCTGCTTTCCATTCTCCAAGTAAGGACAAGAAGTGGTTTGCGCAGCATTAGTGGATGCATTGCCAGGTAAAGGGGATGTCAGCATGTCACTGAACTCTGGAAGGCTCAGCCATGTTTCAGCAGTGTTATACAAAACATAGCACACTGCATACTCCTTCTGCTGCCTGTTATTGGTAATGTTGCAGTCAGCAAGGAGATACCCCAGTTCTTGAAAGTACTGGCTAAGCTCCCTAAGCTGGTTCTCATTCCATCTTGGCATGGAAAAATGGTTCCTAGGGGGCATGCATCATCGATTGTTGGTCATTGTGCAAGTGGGGTGGTGAGGTGGTCAATTGGTCAATTAGTTGGTAAGTTGGTGAGCATCTGGTCAGGAGGTGGAAGTGGTGATGGTAGCGGTGTGTGGCAGGTACTAGTAGTTGTCAAAGGTGGCCATGAAGTTTCCACAAATAATTCATTGGTAAGTGGTGTTAGCAGCAAAAGCAATAAGTGCCTGTCAGGTTTGACAGCTGAGGGACATGGTTTGGTAAGTTTCTTCATCATCCAACTCTTCACCAGCAGGTGGCTTCATTGATAATGAGGGAACCACTCTCTTCAGTGCCCCACAAAGGAACTGAAATCAGGGGGAGGACTAAACCCCCAACAGATGGAACAGTGAAACTTGGTACCACTGGTGGCGGTACTGGAGCAGTTTTTGGTTTTGGTGGCAACACTGATTTTTGAGCAGTGAGGATTTGGATGACTGGCAGCATCACAATTGGCTTCCTAGCCAACTTAAAGGGTGCCTCCTGGCTCTCTGACATCCTACTATCCTCAGCATGAGGAATAGGAGACAATATGTGCTCTCTCTTCACACTCTTGATCAATTTAGCCTCCTTCAACTCTTCTTTGGGCGCCTTATCCAACTTGACCACCTCCTTTGACTTAAACTCCTTTTTTGATTTTGCTGGAGTTGATTTGGTGTTTTCATCTTCATTGTCACTCTCCTCCTCTTCAGCTCCATTGATAGCATCTTCGAGTACCTTCTAACTCCCTCACCTATGAACTTGTACTCAACAAGTTCTATAACCTCATTTACTGTAAAATTGGCCCCTTTGGGCACCACAAAATTGACCTACTTTACAGGATGCCTCTTTTGGGAATGTCTCTTTGTTTTGTGTGGCTTACATGTACTGTGCAGTTAGTTCCCATGCTTCCGCAACCTTTGAAGCATCACTCCTGGCATAGGGGATCCCCAGATTTGTTCTCTTTGGATCTCCCTCTGCCAGCTGTGTAGTTATGCATGTACCTATCTGTACAGTACTCAATATAGACTTTGGATTTCCCTCTGCCAGTTGTGTGATTGCACCACAGCCAACAGAGGTTGCCCTTACATCTTCAGACAAAGCTAACTTCACTGAGGCATTTTCTCACCCAGAAAGACTGTCCCCTTTAGCTAGCCCAAATTGGCTAAAAGGAGGGAAGGCATCACTAAGAGGCTTGATAGATTGTGTTCAGAAATGTCTTCATTAGCATAGTCAGATAACTAAAAGGAATTGGTGAGCAATCAAATTCAAAAAGAGGAAAGCACAAACTTCACAAGAAGGCCACCATTTGGTGGGTCCTTCAATACATCTGGCCTTGTTGGGGTCTACTTCTGACTTGGTCTTCTTCTTTGACTCTTGTGGATTATGACCTTTGGTCAGCGCTTTTGTCTCCACCACCTTCTTCACCAAACTTGGCTCTTCTGCCTTTGCCTTTGTTGCTGCCAAAACCCAAACTCCTTCATTGAAGGCCTCTTCTACCTCTACCCCCTGCTGCTTCCTCTTATTGGGGATACTTGCTTCGATATCAGGAGGATTTGAGGTGAGTTTCCTTGCTGCTAATTCTTGTTCAGCAGCCCACAAGTCAGCTACTTGCTAGGCATAGGCAGCTGCTTGAGCGACTTTGATGTCTCTCTTGGCAATCATGGCCTCCTTCTCCAACTCCATGATCAACTTCTTCTTATTTTTACAATATTTTTACTTTTTACATTGTTTTGGCAGAAAACACTGTTTCTTGCACCTAGTGATGTAGGCTACTACCTAAAGGAGAAGCCAAGACATGGTCTAAGACAGGTCTAAGATAGGGAAAAGGCCTGACACATGAATTTCTAAGATAAAGAAGGTTTCAGACAATGGATATGATCAGAGACTGTGGGTTGATATGATCTGGGACAGTGGATGTGATCAGAGACTGTGGGTGGGTATGACCTGAGACAGTGGATGTGATCAGAGACTGTGGATGGATGTGATCTGGGATAGTGGATGTGATCTAGGACAGTGGGTATGATCATGAAAGGGCCTGAAACATATGGGTGTGATCCAAGTTACAGCATCAAAAGAAGCTGATGATAACATGCATCACCCAATCACACTGACCAAAAATGAATGGAAGTTGGTCAAAATTTAAATCTGGGGAAGGATGATGAGCCTGAAATTGGTCTGAGTCTGAAAAGGTCAAATTTTGAACTTTGCAATTTTTCACTTGGTAGATGTGATGTGATTGTCACATGACACAACCCACATGACCAAATTCTGGAATTTCTTGATTTTAAAAAACATGACCTACCATACTCCATACAGTGTGAATAAATTGATAAAAATAATGTGTACTATATCATACCAAGTTAATGTACATAGTCAGTATCAATAGGTTGCTCAGGTTGCTAGTTGATGAGTCAATAAAGACCTTAGTTGATAAGGTCAAAGTTGCTAGTTGCTAGTCAATAAGGTTGCTCAAGTGTTTGTTGGTAAAGTCAAAGTTGGTAAAGTTGCTAGTTGATAAGTTGATAGAGTCACTATGGTTGATGATGTTGCTACAAATGGATAGAGGGTCAGTAAGTGCATATGGCTTATAGAGAGAGAGCTAGAGGGTGTATGCTAAGTGCAAAAGGAAAGTGGGATTGAATATCCTTTGAAAGCAAAAGAATTGGACTGGATGTCCTTAGCAGTCAGTAAGAATGGGGAGCAAGTCAGTATGCTTGACAAGGGTAACAACAACCAAAGGTAATTAAATGCCTGAGTCAAAACAACTATAGTCAATAACTTAAGCTTAGAGTGTAGAAAATGAGCTGTGAACTGGGGGAATGTATTCTGGTGTCAGTAGGATACCAAAGTTATAGTATTTATAGTTGCTAGCAAATGGTGAATGGTGAAGTTTGATAGTTGCTTAGTAGCAGCAATATCAGAAAAATGCATGGATAGCTAATGTTTAGTTATAATATCAAAGAAATAAAACTTAAAAAAAATATATGATAATATGGGGGCACCTCTGATACCGACCATTCTTCATCACCAAGCCATGATCAGACTGGTCCAGAGTTGGAACATCCATCAGATGTGTCACATGATGCAACCATGTGACTCATCACCTGACTGATGCATCCCAAAAAGGATGAGCTGTAGGCATGTGTAAAGGTCTGGGAAAGTCGAGCAAATCTAGAGGGTTCTGGGCTGTTCAGTGCATAGCCAGAGCCTAGGCTCATTACCGCTGAAACTAGGGGCTGCGTGGCTCAGCTGGCACCATACACGTCCCTTGGCATTGTAGTTCTCTCATGCCATCTCAAGGTGTTGAGCTGCAGGTTCGAACCTAGGTGGAGTCAATTGTACTCTGCTTAGTGAGGTGCCTGAGGTAAGGCTTGTCAACACTTTGGGTATAGGCCATTGACCCCTGAAAAGGCAGCAGGCTGAATCATAGCATTCCTCTGGGGTGATATGCCACTGAGTGTGTCTGTGAGGTGCCAAACCGGACCACCTTAGACACTGGTTGCCAAGGTTATTCAACACTGCCAAATTCCACCAACCTGGATGCCAAGTGATGGGAGACCTGAAAGGGTCGACAAATGGGGATACCAGCACCACATCCTACAATGAAGTCATTACACATTGCAGCCTCTTTGGATCAGAAAAAGAACTGGAGACCTTGCAAACCCTACAAATTTGGAAGGGGCCAAATCATCATGTGATACCAACATGCCCACAAGTACTGGGGGACCCAGCAACAGCCAGGGTGGCATCTCGGGAAACAGCATGTGTGGAAGAAGAAGCTACCAACTGACCAATAGTAATGGGGGTTCGACTCAAGATAAGTCTGGGATGAGGCTGTGGCTTGGTGAAGGCTGACTTTCTTGGCAACCAAAGTTGGGCGTTTAGTCCTATCAGGCTGGGAGGCAATGAGGGTTTAGAGTTCGTGGGAAAGCTCATAAATGACGAGTAAAATAAAGGGAATAGGGATGGGCTGATAACAGCAGATAACATATGGGGTTAAGATTATAGCAATCACACGACCATTATGTATACTGTATGCACACCTTAAACAACCCCCATGTACTACGTGCTGAAATAAATGCTGCTGAGCTTAAGCCTGGACAGAGGTGAACTGATACCGCTACAACTTCTGCAGCAATTTGAATGCAACAATATGTTCCCTGGAAGTCACTTTCTTGATAGACTCCCTTGCCAGCCTGAATAGCTGGCAAACTTGGCCAGGGTTCATGAGCATATTTTGGGGTACCCATGTATATAAAAGTTCCAATGAAGCTCTATAGGCCCCCCTGCCCTGCTGTTTCCACAACTGGGCAGAAAAGGCATCTTCACCCACAAAGACAATGTTACCCCCAGAGGAGTAATAAAAGTCAGGGTGTAACATACCCTGGAACTTGTTGGCACACTCTCAGCATCCATTGATCCTTCTATATAGCAGACAAGAGCTGGTACTTTGCCCTTCTGATGTGACTGGTGTTTCTTTCTAACTCTTGACCTGCATGGATGGTCTTGCCACCAAGTAGGGATAAGATAATCAGTACTACTTACCTTGAAAATATTAAGCAGCAGCTGCATAACTCAGATAGGACCCCTCAGCAACTTTTACAATGACCTTTTGCAAGTGTTTCTCATGGTCTCAAAAGTACTTCAGGCACCAACAAGGCATAACATGCCTCATGGTAGAAGGAGTAGGATGAAAGCAATAGATGTGCAGCATGGCCCTCAACAAAAACACTTTGCCATGGAATCAGCAGGTTGTGACAACACCTTTGATGACCTCAACAACAAGACTCAACAACCAGGCCACATCTCCACTTGCGGCAAGTTTAAATCACCTAAGGTAATGTATCATCATTTAACTACAGAGATATGACTGATAATATCTAGGTAGTTTTGAAGAAATCTTAATTCATTGGACTGAGGGTGATCTGAGCTTTAGGGGTGAGATAGTATTTGTTAGTAAATATCTTGACTTTAGGAAAATTCTAGAAAAATCTGGCAGAGTACTTCATGCATAGCCAGATCAGCAGAGTTTGAGAAGGATCTTCAAGCTGAGTTCTTCTCTTTCAACCCTGCCAAGACAATGGCACTCTCTCTTTGCAATTGTACCAGTATGTCCAGAAGAAGCAATCCATTGGGTGAGTACATTGACTTGTTCTGGGGTGTTAGTGAAACAGGCAGCATTGACAAACGTGGACATTGGGTAAACATGGGCAAGGTCAAGGGCAGCAAGGCATGAGCAGATAGAAGTCTTGAGAGAGTAGGATTCACTCAGTAGAGGCATTGGAGTTCAATGAGTTCAGGTTGGTATATTACATGGAATGTAAAGTACAATTTCCCTTTGATGACCGCACCCTTGGGTATTTGCATATACAGCTCCTCCTCAAGGTTGCCATGAAGGTAAGCTGCCACCACATTGACTTGGTGCAAGTCCCAATCTTTCAAGGCAATGATGGACAGGAGCATATGCAGGGTCATAAATTTTGCAACTGAGGAGAACATTTTGGTAAAATTTTGGCCATACACTTGTGAGAAGCCTTTCATGACAATCCAAGCTTTGTATTTTGAGACATTGCTGTTGCTATCATGCTTGACACAAAACACGATGTGACTACCAGCAGCTTTTTGACCTTCAGGAAGTGTTGAGACTCACTCAAAAGTGCCGGTCTGCTGCAACGTGTTATACTCAGTCATGATTGCCTCCTCCCACTGCTTTGAGCAAGCAGAGGATTTTGCTTCATGGTAAATTCTTGGTTCTTTGTCTTCAAAGGCAATATAAATTCGATGCTGATTCTCTTGTTCTTCTTCAGACACCTCATCATCCACAGGCACAACACTGTAGCGTTTGACTTGGCAACAGGCATGGGTAGGGTGGTCTCTGGGAGGTAAGTTGGTCCACTTTGAAACTTTTGGCACTTTGATGGCTGATTTAGATGTTGACTTGGGAAGGGTGAGGGGTGTTTCTGAAGGTGACATTTTGGTAGATTCTGGTGCAGGGGTGGTGGGAGCAGGTACTGGAGCAGGAACGGTGCAAGCGTTGTCATCTGGGACAATCCCCACTAATTCCTCTGCAGATGGTGGGCTTCCCTGTGTCTCAAACACTGCCAGATCCCTAGGACTGTCATCCTCCACAAAATGCATGTCCCTTGACATGATCAACTTCCCAGTCTCAACATCTTCAAGCTGGTAGCCCTTGGTTTTGTCAGTACACCAGCCAATTATGTGGCACTTTGACTGATGTGACTTCTAGCTTTCCTCCATATAATTTCTTCAGGATATTGGCATAGGCAACTGATCCAAATATCCAAAGCTTGTGGCCTGTCCAGGCCTCCTGAGGAACAATACCATCCAGAGAAAAATGTAGGTGAGCAACTTTGAATGTGAACTGCATACATGAACGCCTCACCCCACTAGCATAGGTCCATTCCAGAAGAATGCAGTATGCATTGCACCATCTCAAAGAGCACAGTGATTGCTCTCTTGGCTATTCCGTTCTGCTCTGGTGTGTAGGGCACCATTGTTTCATGGAAAACTCCATTGCAATAACAAAATTTGGTAAGGAGTTCCTTCAGAAACTTGGTCCCCACATCTGAACATATCCGTTTTAACCCAGACTGTCTTTCAAACATTGCAATAATGTCCTGCAGCGCAGCACTAGCCTCACTCTTCAGCCTCATCAGGTGACCAACCATGAACCAAGTGCTGACTTTGATGACGACCAAGGCATATTGCATCCCTGTCCATGTCTTGACAGACATTGGACCAGTAAGATCAACTGGAGCAAGGTCCATCTTCTCATAGGTGGTTGTGCTTGCATGGGGAAAAGGTGAGCAATGTGACTTGCCAAGAGTGCAGCCCTTGCAAACATGGTCATAGATGGTAGGGGATGTGATGGTGAAGCCTGTCACCATATTCTTCTGCAACATATCCCTGATTGCATCATGGTTCAAGTGTCCAAGGTGACAATGTCAAAGACAGAGGCTCCTGCTCGCAACATAAGCAAACTTGTTTTGAATTGACATGCAGGTGATATGATACAAGGTGCCAGTGCTACCTTTAAGCAACACATGGAATAATTCAACCCCTTCCTTCAATATAATCAACCCAGTCCCTGATCCATCTGAATAGCTTCTGTAAGTGGCTCCCTGACACTGTAAGGGTCCCAAAACTGACAAGGTTGGCAGCAAGCTTAGGAACATGGAGGGCATTCACAAGACTGACTGATTTTGGACCTTTCAGCAACCAGATTTGGAATGTCATGGTTCCATGCCCTACAACAGGTATATTGTGAGCATCTTCCACTGAAATCCAGTCATCATCCAAGTGGGCAGTTATAGGTGTGTAATCAACAAAGAATGACCAATCAAAGAACATGTGTGACTTGGCACCTGAATCAAGAAGTGTGTCACCACAAACAAATTTTCCAGCCATGTACACCTTCCAGCCATGAACAAATTTTCCAGCCATGTACACCTGCCCCAGCTTGCAACTAAGTTCTCAGAGATCAGGGACAGCAAGGTGAGTGGTGCCTGAGCCCCCACCTTCCTTCTGCTTCTTCTTCTCATCCTCAATGTGTTTTTGACACTGGTTGCTCCAATGACCAAGTTCATGACAGTAACAGTACTTGTCATCAGCAGCTGGCTTCTGTGGCTTCTTCTTTGTATCCCCCTTCTTTAAGGCAAGCAGAGCAGTCTCGCTCTCTTTCCCACAGAAACAGCGGTTATACTTAGCCTCACTGCTGGCACTAGAACATATTTCTATCAGAAAAACTGTAAAAGAAACCTGTCATGCCATTTCTAATGCACATATTTCTGTGGGAAAAGACTTTAGACAAAGGAAGATGACTATTTCTAAGGGAAAAAGCTGACAAAGAAATGGCATAACAGCTTTCTTTGTCACTTTTTCCAAGGGAAACATGTTCCAGCCCCAGCAGTGCCTGGAGCCTAGTTGATACGTCATCAGAGGTGAATTTCTCCATGCCAAAGAGCTGAATCTTGATCAGATCCCAGGATGGCATGCATGGCAAAGAAAGAACAAGTGCATGGGCAACATGGATGTCTGGAAGATCCTTGCCTGCCACAGTGATTTTGTTCTTGATGTCAAGCATCATGGCAATGTGGTCAGCCATACTAGTCCCATCAATGTACTTCCAAGTGTAGAGATCCTTGAAGTAATAGTGCACATTGATCTTCTGGTGATTGGTGATGTGCAGTGCTAACCAAGTATCCCACATAGCCTTTGACGTTTTTGTGCTTGCCACATGTGGCCACTGAGAACTCTTGGCCGCATACTTCATCAAGCTCTATGCCGCCTGATCCCTCAACATCCACTCAAGGTATTCCTTTTTCTCAGCTTTCCATGCAATGGTAGTCGGGTTTGATGTTGGCCAGCTTTGAAAGCACCAACTCATCACCCATGACAATGAGCCCAAGAAAGCAAGCTTGCCACGTGGCCTTCATGTGTTTGGCCCACAGAGCATAGTTTTTTAACCATTGAGTTTAGAAACTTGAATGCATCTCCAAAGGATGATGTGGCATTGAGTAGACCACTAACGGGGCCCATAACCTGATGAACGTGGATGTCAGATGAACATGGGCAAGGTTGAGGGCAGCAAGATGCAAGCAGATAGCAGTCTCAAGAGAGTAGGATTCACTCAGTAGAGGCATTGAAGTTCAATAAGGAAAGATTGGTATATTAGATGGAACGTAAAGTACAATACAACAGTTTGCTCACCTGAAGTTCAATGAGGAAAGGTTGAACTCCATGTGAGTGTACAGCACAGAACAATATAAATGATTTGCACATGTGTGCACTTATAGGTCCAATGTCAATAAGATGAGGATTGAGAAAACATACAGAGTCCTAGTCACGTATTTGACATGTACTTTTGTCAAGCATACCCTAAAGGTCTCTAATGGATTGGATCAACATGTTGTGATTTGACATGATATGGCCACTGTGAGCATGGACCAATGAGGAATAAAGACAGTGACTGAAAAAGCAAACCCTAGTACACCTGACATTTGTGAGCACAAAACCACTTAAACTTTTGTGCCAGACCAACTGTCTGATCTAATCTATGTATAGAATGTGTGCTCGCCTGTAAATCCAAATCTCTTTGTTTTTCTTGCCTCAGATATGCTGTGATTAGACTTGTGACCAGCCATTATAATAAGCAAGCATTGATTATAATGACTGGTTTATCTGAGTTCAAATTCCTGTGTCACTATGTTACATTTGAGAAAATGTAAAAATAGTTTCAGAATGATCCTAAATACCTTTTACAGTAATATACTATATTGGGAATAAGCAGAGCACAATGTCCACATTTGAATTCTGTAACAATGGCATGCACAGATGTCCTACACTATCTGAGAATTTCAACAGGATCAGTTCCCTATTGGATGTTGATGTCTTGAACTTGATACCTGGAGAGATTCCATTCTCAATGATTGAGGAAATGACTCTCCATTTGCAGAGCCATCTTGCAGAGCTGAGGACCTGAGAGCACCAATTCTAGAATAACCAAAGGAAGAAGGGTTTGTGCATGCAAAAATAGGTAAAGAAACAGGATGGGGAGACTCAGATAACATACAGCGTGTCATGAGTGACAATGAGCTCAAATTCCTCTGCTTATTCCCAATATAGTATATTACTGTAAAAGGTATTTAGGATCATTCCAAATCTATGTTTACATTTTCTCAATCATAATGTAGTGGCATGGGAATTCAAATTCAGATATGTACAGTTCCCTCTATCAAGGCTTGTCTCATAGAGGGACTGGTCACCAGTCTATGCTGTGATGTTGACTGAGAGTCCACCTCTGCCACCTGCACCAGTGTAGCTCTGCCTGCCACCAGGATCACTGGGATAAAGCTGGTGGATGATTCAAGCAATCCCACTATGGTTCCAGTCAGGAAGATTGATCATGACCTACATCCTGGATAAAGATGATGAGAAATAGACAGATTGGGTGTATGTCATGAAGCATGAACTTATGATGGTGCAACTCTGGGACTACATTTTTGAACCACCTCTAGCCTCAAATTTGTTGTATGAGCCACATGCATGCCATGCATGGGCTTTGAATAAACAATTGGCATGCTCCTTTCTCAAGCAAGCAATCTCATTCTCAGAACAGAAACCTTGTGCAGAGGAGGAGGATTCTGTGGCTTTGTGAAAATATCTAAAAGTTCAACATGGAGGTGCTGTTTCTGTAAAACAAGTGTGTCTTCTCCAGGAGCCCCTCACTACAAAGTTCTCCCTATCAGAACCTCTTACAAAGACAGTTGACGTGATTTACAAGAAAATCAACTGTGCCTTTGATGCAGGAGAAGTCTCCAAAGAACTTCTGCAATCTATTGACATACTCTCTGCACTATCCAACAAATTGTTCATGCATATCAGATCTATTATATCCCACAACTTAGGACAGGCTGGAGACATTAAGCCTGCAAATCAGACAGTTTATGGAGGGAGAACAGACCCTACTCAAGGCTGATAAAAGTGGATCCTCACCCACAGACTCAATGCCAACAGTATATGCAGCAAAACCATTCAGAGGAAGTAAGCTCACATGTACCACTTGCAAGGAACACGGTTGGTATATACTGGCCACACTCGCTCATGGTGTATCCTCAAAGGAGGGGCAATGGCTAGGAAAACTATTGAGGAATTGAAGAAAGCCCAAGTAGCCCATTATGAGAATCTCAAGAAGGACAAGGACAAGGACAAGAAAAAGACATCTAAGATCACTTTTACACTGACCTAGAACAACACATTCACCCTAGAAGGCAACACAGAGGCTGTTGCAGCATACCTGGCAATACGTTCCCCAATGACAAAGCCTTCAGGACTGGTATTGAATGCACTTCCATCTGTGAGATCAATGGATGATGTTGAAGGTCTCAAATTCAATGCATGGATTACATTTGATGAAAAGGTGGGCATGGACTGGAACCATCATACATAATCCTAATAATTTCAAAATTCTATTTCAATCTTTGTGGCCAAGCTATTGTAAATTGACTTCACAATAGTATTTCAATGGTCTGTGCAATAAAATCTTGAAAGAAACTCAGGAAGAAATCACAATACTTGTTCACTGCCTTTTCAAATATCAAAAGAAATTAATAAACATTGTAAAATGTCAAAAGAAATGAATGAATTCCATAATTCCTTCCTTGATTTCTTTCAAAATTTTATTGCACAGACTGCTAAAATAACATTGTGGAGTCAATTTACAATAACTTGACCACAAAAATTTGGGGATTCATGAGGCTTGCATGCAAAGCATGCATTTATTATTGTAAATCTGATCAGGACATGGTCATCATGGGAGTGCATGTCAACAATTTCCTAGCCATTGCTAGCACCAAAAATGCAAATGAACAATTCAAGGGGGAAATGAAGAGTGTATAGACTATCATGGACTTGAGAACACTGAAACACATACTAGGTATAGCAGTTGAATGCACCTCTCACACACTGTATTGATTGATAGACTCATCCAGCAGTTTGGGCAGGCTGATGTCACATCACTATTGACATCCATGGAACCAGTGATGAAACTCAGACATGTGGACTTGTCTAAGTTGCTGCAAGGTGAGCAAGAGAAGATCTCATGATTACTTTACTGACAGTTAGTTAGGGGGCTACTTTGGTTGGCAGTTTCCACATGCCTGGATATCCAATATGCCATCCCTGTCAGGAGACCTCCATTCTCCCTCTACATGTCCCATTTTTCCCTTTATTCTCTTTATTTTTCCTTTTTCTCTGTTATTTTTCCCACTTACCCATTCTGCTCTCTCCATTTGACCCCAGTCTATCCGTTCCCACTTCAGAGCATCAAGAATGCTCAATGCTTAGTCAGCAACAAGCGTTCTTGATGGCCCATGGCTATTTCCGGAGTTTTGATCATTTTCAGAGATATGCCCCTTTTGGGGCTGTCTCTTGTTTTTGTGTGGCTTATGTGTACTGTACAGTTAGTTCCCACGCTTCTGCTACCTCTGAAGCATCGCTCCGGCATAGGGGATCCCCAGACTTGTTCTCTTTGGATCTCCCTCTGCCAGGTATATAGTTATACATGTACCTACCCATACAGTACTCAATATAGACTTTGGATCTCCCTCTTCTGGTTGTGTGATTGTGCCACAGCCTCCAGAGGTCGCCCTTACAGCTGAACAAGTCTCTTCATTTTGGTCTGAGAGCCCCCTTGTCAGGACCACAGTCCTAGGTGGGCTCTTCAAAGAGCAAATACTACCTTGGTGGAAGTGATGCCAACAGCAAGTATAGATGGTGTAAGATATGGAAAAGACTAAGAGACTAACAGATGAGAGAGTGTAATAGATTGAGAGAAGATCAGATAACAACAGAACACAAGTAAGAAATAGTCAGTTAATGTCAAGGCTGGGGTTGTAGCTACAGACTAGGGGAGCTTATATAGATGTAGGCTACTACCTGAAGGAGAAGCCAAGATATGATCTAAGACAGGTC
>JAGGAX010008517.1:0-15046 GCA_017657335.1 Termitomyces titanicus | reverse complement strand
CTCATTTAATATATATAACCTCACAGACCAAATTAGTAATACCTATGGTCTTGCACCAAAATGTGACTGCTCAAAGGGCTTGAAAGGGAACCCTCAGCTGTCATTAACATGGATACTCACCAGGGAGAGCAAGAAGTAACAGCTGGAACCCAGAATGGTATGGAAACATTAAATATTGACTAAAAATTTAAATAATATTATTGATTGAAATAATTTCCACTTTTATCTCCCATATAAGAAATGTGGGCAGTTACAAGGTTGCTGAGGTAGGGATGGTGCAGGTGAACATCAAGGTATATATTTACAGTATGTAACTACAATGATTGATTATGAGCAAAGCAAATTTCAGAATTCTCTCTTCTTTCTTTCTTTTTCTTTATTTTTCTGGTTTTGATACCCTGTAGATTGGTGGGTAAACCCATTTTTCATCAGAGAGCGGACTACATACTATGTACAGGTCATTTGGACTTTTACCAGACAGAGCTGACAAGAAGAAGGCTATGCTAATGTCTAGCCATGCTGTATGTATAATTGTTAACCTCCAGCGACCCGTCTCGACCTGTGCATCGTAGTAGTATCCACCCAGGGAAACTGCAGTTCTTCCTGTAGATGTAGTGTCCCTTTTTCATACATGGTAATTCAAAGTCTCTTCCGCAAACGAATTTCCAGGGCTCTGAACGGTATATACAACACAGCACTCAGTGCAAATGCAACTTCGAATCCGATGTCACCCGTTGTCTTGGCAAAAGGCCCAACAAACCACACTTGATCCATACCCGGAACAACGAGACCGAAGGACAATACCCCAGCAGCAATAGCCGCTATGCCGGATGGAAGACGTCGCGGAAGGTTCCAATCCCTGACATCGTAATTATTTGGGTCGTTCTTTCGGAAAAGAATATGTTCGACGAGAATAACAGCAACGAACACACTAGCCCAATAGCCAACGAGACTCATAAAATCAGTGAGGGCATCGTAAAACCTTGTAGAACCGACGATTGCGAGGGGTATTACACTGTCATACAAATAGAAACATCAATCAGTCCATACACTCATAACAAAGAGAACGTGCTTACAGTGCAGTAGCCAATACGGAGAAAACGTAGCGTGGTACGATGACGAGGGGAGGGACAAAAACTTGGATATTGAGAGAGAACGAATAGAACGTTGCGACGATATTCCCTGCGACAGAAAGGCTCAGCAGGACCATCAGGAATTTGCCAAACCCTTTGACGGGATGAAGCATTGCTTCCAGGAGTCCACCAACATTCCCGCCTGTGTAACCGGTTTTCCAATCCGGAACAAATGGCGCTGCCACAGCAACAGCAGCACCCAAGCATTGCAGAGTAACCTAGAACGGATGAGTTTACGAAGATCTTTTGATCGCAATGACTCACAATGGGAAGGAGGAATCCCAAGTACGAGTAGACGAATATCCTCCAACTACAGTGGCATTCAGGAAGCCACGAATACTATCAATGATAAGGACACACCTTGAGACATTGGGATGGAAATATGTTGTAAAGTCAGAGCTCAACGGGGAAAATGTCACGACGAATCCGGCTAAAGTTGATGCGAAATTGAGAACAGCACGGGCAGTCGCCGGCTCTGCTGGAGGATTGGACAAATGTTTCCCGCCAACTCCCAGAGCGATAACAAAAGATATAACGACGGGTAACCAAGCCACACGTTCGTACCTGGAAGTGTCAATCGAGGAACTGGGTGAGCGGCATAGGACATGTCCTACCAGTTGAGTACTTTATATCCACAAAAAGATACCTGGAAGAAATTTAGTGTCATGATTGGTAGACCAAACGTAATATTAATTAGGTTTACCAAGAGAGCAATGACATCAACGATAACAATCCCAACACTTTCGAAGCATCATCAAAATTATCAGAAGCTATGAGACAGAATTTTGTTAACATACTCCCAACTGAGCGATCCATTGGTAGCACTTGACAAAGCCTGGCCGCCAAGGATACTGCTCAATACTGAGAAACCCGTCAGGTCGATCAAATTCAGTATACATGGAAGAATGGTCCCATAATAACTGGAGACAATTCGAGTACAACAGCGGGCAGGACAAGTGAATAGAGGTGCTAACCCGAACGAATATCTCGAGATGACCATCTGTCGCATTCCCAGTTTGGGGCCCCATGTCGTGCTAGAGATGGGCATGATGATGACCTCGACTTAAATAATCACGCTATTACTCACAAATATGCGGGTGGTATACAGCATAGCAGGTTGAAGAATAAGATAGTCAAACAGGTGTCACGCAGACCAAGTCCGAATATGGCGGGCCCAAGGGTCCCAGAAGAGAACCTGAAAGATGATGGGAAAAGAGTAGGCTTCAAAATACCCATGACTCACGAAAGGATGTTGATATTCATGGAGAACCAAACGAAGAAAATTTTCCTGAACTGGGTGTCGGTCCTCTCCTCATGACGAACGGGCATTATTCCTTGGCACCAAAAATCAGATGTAGTCAGGAATATACGAGTTAATAAAGTACCTCGGGCTTCGACTCGATAAGTTAAAAGCCATCGAGCCCAGTTGCTTAATGGTGTCAAACCACCTTGAATCCGGTTCCCATGTCGAAGGGCTTCAGAGTCCGATATGGATGGCACTTTCTTCCGTGGAGACTGTTTCTCTTCCTCCAAGTCTTGTTGCGGCATTTCGGGAGGAAACAACGAGGTCCTGACCGGCGGGTATGCTCTCGAGAAGTCAAGTGGGGGGTTAGAATGGAGAAGGCAAGTGGGGGATTAGAATGGGGGTCACCGCGTCTATAAAAAGGGCTTTCGTCACACCATTCTAACAAAAGAGTCTTCGTTAGCTTATCAAGCTCACAATCTGGACATAAAAATATCAACGTCATAGGTATAAGGATGGACCACATGGAACCAATCGGCCTTCAAGAAACGCGACCGTGCACGGAAGCACAGATAACTTTATACCACCATCCTCACGAACCATATAGATACACGCTTCTACCTTATCATACAGGTCCTGTGACTCTTCGACGCTGTATCTTTTTGAGCGATAATATTGCCTCGTCAACTCTTTCGACGGACATTTGTAGAGATCCAAGCGAAAACGTGTCATGATCAAGACCTGAAGTGATTTGAGAGACCAGGACATGTTCAAATGGTAATCAACCCGCCTTCCGCTGTCTCCGAATCTTTCCCCCATCTGTTCAATGCCGATCTCAGAGGGATCAAAAGAGATCTCTCTACGCTATTGAGAGCATCTTCGTTGCGTATATGAGTCTGATAGAGGGCAATCGTGATTATTGGCATTGCAAAACTGGCAGAGGTCACTTACTAGGTTACCTGTATCCCTTAGTAAAATGGTATAGTAGGTCCCTAGGCATTCCACAATTCTAGCTGACTCTGAAGACTCCTGAAAGCTTGCAAAGGAAAGATGCTGATCTGACAACAAATCTGGTGGGTTCGGCCTGAACAATATCGGTCCGAAAACGTCAAAAAATCTAGGAGACGCAAAGAGATGTGGAGGATTGGACAGGCCCTCAAGCATAGCCTCTCTCACCAACCCCACAGCTGCAACACGCATTTGTGGGAAATCCTCATCGGCTGTGAGCTGCTGCAATAGCTGCAACCGAACGAACGGTGGGCATGAAGCGAGCAAGACAGAGAGAATACGGAAGGCTTGATGCCTGACATGTGGGTCCTGGTGTGAGCTTGATAACTCCGGTATTACAGCGAAGAGAGGATAGATTATATCTTCGGAGAGACATGGTCGTGGTGGAGCCTTCGAGGGGTCTAAACCGCGTAAAAGAATGGTCAAAGCCTCGTCCAACCCGCGGTTGGCCTGGATAGAGCTGACAATCACAGAAACGAGCTTGGCTAGTTGTGTAAATGTCGTGTTATTCGGCACAGCGTGAGCATAGATGATCATCCTGGGAAGAAGTGGTTGAGTAAGCACCGAGTCCACCGCAAGCCCAAGACTGGAATATGCGTTCTGGTCAACAATCAGCCGTGTACCTAACACCTGACTGGAAAGAGTTTACAACGACTTCAGATACGGCTTCTTCCCCCGCCTCCCAGTCAGGAGGTACCGAAGAGCGGGATGCTAAACGAGGAAATAATGATTCAAGGGTTCGTTGAGCCAGCGATGCCTTGATGCAATGTTCGTACACAAGTAGAGAGCAATCTAATAATGATTCTAGAATTTGCTAGAAAAGACCTACTTGAGATCAACAGCGGATCAGTTCCTCGACAAAAACTTACATTACACTCTCTAGTTTCATCCGTTTCCTTGTTGCCATTTGACTTTGTGCAACTTGCACATCGTATCACAAGACGGGAAAGTGAGCTAATCAAAGACCTACCCTCTCCAATGGACGTAAGAGGGCCTGAGAGTCGTATGACCTCTTCTAGTTGGAGAAGCAGCGGTCTTATGGTCTCCGAGGTAGTCTTGCGACGCAATTTCAGACGAGGAATGCCTAAGCAACCACGATACATAGCAATACAATAATGTGAATCGACACACGCACATGCAGCATACAAATCTATCAATATTTCCAGCTGAGCTGGGAATGAGAGTTGTGTGGCGTCAGGCTTGTCATCGTCATCCTCGTCGTCGATTCCAAGGGCGATTGCTATCCGCTCTGTAGCTTCTTGGACTCCCATCACTGTCTCCTTCGCTGACCCACACTCTCCGATCAGCGAAAGAATGTCGCGCGCTGCAGGGTCCTTGCAAGGCAGGAGTATTGGGAGCGTGTCCAGAGGGTCCTAATATCCATCGTATTCATTCGGGAAGTATTCATTCATGGTACACACAAGTAAAAATGCAGTGTCGGATTGGGCGAGCTCGTGAGCTATGCGTGATAATGGTATTTGGGGTGAGCTCTCTTGTGCTGTCGTGAGAAGAGCGAAAATCGAGTGACCGAGTTCCTGGGTGACATTCTTATTGAGATTGTGTGAGCGCGATTCAAGAACCAATATATTACTTCTTCATTTGAAGCATCAGAGAGCTGAAGGGCTTCTACTAGTTGGCTTTGAGCGCTTGATAACATGCCAAGTGATCGATATAAACGACTTGAAGGTTCGCTTGATATCAAGTAGGAGGAGGAGGGAAATGAGTTTATTATACTTACTGGTATGTGTTCGAATTCTCCAATAGATCGAAGTTAGTACAGAGATATCAAGCGAGAAATTCAAAGTTGGGCGCCTGGACAGAGTTGACGGCAAGCGGGAAGCTCGGCTTCTCGGCTGGGTAAGTTTCCGATTACGCGATCAAATTTCAAAACGGTTGCAAGGCTGATTCCGTGATTCGTCACATTTTTCATCAGAGAACTACTTATGTAGACAGAGCTGACCAGTAAAGGAGGCCGTGCTAGTGTGCAACATACTGTTTCCTTACCCTGTATAAATCGTCGACCCCGAACTGTGCATCATAGGAGTATCCACCACTGAAACTGCAGCTCTTCAGACGTCTCCTAATACACAAAACAAGAAATGTATGTGACTGTCCTTTTGTCGATCGTGATGTGTCATTAGTCTCTTTAGCTTTCGTGAGTGTTTTCTCCATTATGTATACTGGGAGCCCATCATCCACTACTCCTTACTCAGACTCCAGAGTCCACACCCCCTTATTTCGTCTCTAAACAGGTACGCCCAACCTGAAACATTTCCTTCTCGTGATATCTTCTGTGAAGCCCGTTGATGTGCATAGTGCTTCTTTCCGTCACCCCTCACCCTTTCAAGTCTTTTATTTCACCCGTTGCCAACTGTACTTTGATAGGATAGTAACTCTATGATGCTCTCATCCCTTGTTTCAGACGTATTTAGTCAGCTTCTCCTCACCTCAGTTGAACAGTTCAGTTCAGTTCCATTTGTTCCCTGCATGTGAATGGTCTCGTCAGTCTATGCAAGCTGTGGTTCTGTAGGCATTATTTGATAAATCAATTTAGAATTATTAGTAGGTCTTCTGAATGCAATATTCGCTGGTTGACTGGCCTCGGTTGAAAGAGCGTCCAGCCAAAAGTCATGAATGAATCAGCAAGTCATCATTCGCAGCGGAAGTGACAGAATATATCGTGCACATACATAATGCATACAACATAATCAACATGAGTTCGTGTCCGTCCTACTACTTACAACACATATTCCATGGACACCACGTCACAATCCCGAAATGTACAAGTCCGAGCACTAACGAAGTCCACAAGCCCTCAAGCACGGTATCCAATACCCCCATGAACAGCAACACAAACACCACAAGAGGGCGCAAACTGTCGCTGGCAGGGCACATCGTCACGATCGAGGATACCTAGCGACAGCGCAGGACATCAGCGCTAGTAGCCACAGGCACGATAACGGGCACGACCCAACCCACCTTCGCGACAAGAACACATGACTTGAACGCCCTCTTCCACGTCGCACTCGACACTGTTCTCAGCGGCATCATCGAGCTCTTCGTCAAAGCCCGGACAGCATTAGGCATTAGCAATGGGGGAGGGGGAGAGGGCGGGCCCAGTAGGCGAGTCTTTTCCTCTACACTAAAAGGTGACATGCCGGTAGGTGTCGTCTGCCCATCTTCCTTGTCCGTCTCTTCCACGCTGGCGCTGCCTTCTCGGTGTAAATCACCTTCACTTTCGGCTTCGATTGCGACTTGGCTCCTTGTGAAAAGTGGTGGTGGTGGTGACGGTGGCGGTGGGTGGCCGAAAGAGTCAGGTCTCCGGATTGCTATAGAGGATGCTCCGTTTGCGTGGCGGAAGTCGTCCTTGAGTGGGTCAAGCTCCATAAAATGTAATTTATTAGAGTGATAGAATTGGTACTAGGGCATCAGGACACACCTTACCGTCCTTTATAGCATTCGTCACCCTTTCACATGATGGCCGGCTGGACGGGGTGACATTCAACAAGCTTTCCAACAAAACCAAGAACGACCTCGGTAATCGCCTCGCCTCGAACGCCGTCACTAGCGCTGGTGACGACTTGAAACTATTCACTGGAAGTGAACCTCCGTTATAATGACACAGAATGACGGGGTAGACATACCCAGGGTAACTAAGCACCTCTTTCTCGAGTCTTGACAACTTATCACCCTCGCGGTCCGTACTAATAGGTTCACCGTTCGCATCACCCTCAGCGGCGTAGCGGTACGGGAGGCGGAAGAAAAGGACCTTGTGTAAAATCATGCCGAGGGACCACATATCTGCTCTAGAGTCGATTTGCTGCAGGAATCCCGTTAGAGGCGAGGGGAGTGATTCAGGGGAGGTGTATTCGAGGCTACATGGGTGTAAGGTGAGCAGGGGTGCTAAGAAAGGAAAGGACGGACGGACGTTCCGGTGTTGCCACTGCGGTTGCGAGAGCTTTTGAGCATGTCGCGTGAGGTACCAAAGTCGGAAAGCATAGCACGAGGTCTGGGAGAAAAGAGGTTAAAAATGTACGAACGCGAAGGACATGCGTTACATTAGTTTCCCTTCGTCCCATGTAAGAAGGACGTTCCCTGGTTTCAAGTCCAGATGCAGTATACTTTTATTATGCTGGAGGTCATTCAGCATCACACGAAATGGATACAAGGAAAGGAAACCTACAAGGAACTCAAGTCCGATCGCCACGTCCTGGAACAAACTCTTCACCTCCTCCGCACTAAGCAAATGTACCGCCTTCCACGACGCATGTCTCCTCGCACCCGCCATCTCTCGTTGTATGCGTTCTCGTTCAACAGGCGTTGCGCGCTGGAATTGCCTGAAGGCGCGTATTCGTGCCGAGCGAGACTGTGAATCGCCTGTGGCTGGTCCCTCTTGGCTGAGAGAAGATATTATGGGTGCGCTGGGCCCAGCAGGACTAAGAGTGGTTGGTAAGCTTGAATCAGGGAAGGTGAATTGGGCGAGAGGGTCAATGTGGATGTGTTGTGGGGCCTTTCCGAGGCGTACATCGATGAAGTCATCGAGGCTGGAGGAGATATTTGAGTATTACACTGGGGATATTATTTCGGTGGGATGACAAACCTTCCACCTTCTGCCCATTGCATCAATACACTAGGAGAAAGTCGGTCAAAGGTATATCGAAACGCATAGATAGCCTCAACTGGAGTGTGGGCACTTTAGGGCCAAAAGGTGAAAATTGGCAGGACTCTAACCATGCATGACTGGAAAAGTCGGGTCAGATGCCGTGCATTTCGTCATATAGACATGATTACTGGTATGTAATAATATTTGGGTGATGTAGTCGCTCCAAAAGCCGAACCTAGATCATGCACATTCAAGAACGGACACAGGGCACTGGGGAGAGAATAGGTACCTCACGAAGAATCGTCAAGAGATAGGAATGAGATTCTCCAACTGCTATCTTCTTCACGGCGAAGTGGCCTGACCTCCTAAGATTAGCTCGAGGTCGTCAGATCACTGACACAGCTGAACGCACCAAGGGGATTGCCATCTAGCATATGCTATGCGAGAAAATCAATGACCATATCATCGTCATAATTATAATCTTACGCACCTGGCAGAGATACACGGATCCATTAGCCCCCATCCCCAACTTCATTTCTTCCTGAAAGAACGCCTTAAAGTACCCTTCCGCCATGTTCTCTGCAGGAAATGCACTGGTACTTGGTTCCTGCATCACCGGTGGTGGCGTCGACGGACGCGAAAACGCCTCATTCGAGACGGCCAACAATTGGAAGTAATCTGACGCGCGCGAGTGGTACGCGGGATCAGAATCGAGCGCGTCAATCTCATCATCATCATCACTGCCCGGCTCGAAGCCAGCAGGTAAGGTCTGCTTGCAGTATGGGCACGATCCACGAGACCGCTCGTGGAAGTTACTGGACTTTCGTATTGAAAGTGCATGTGAGTGAGGGTTGTACAGGACAACCTGGTTGGAGACATGTAATACAGGCTGCCACTGTTCTTGCTCGGCTGGGACTAGAGCAATAACAGCTTGGTTAGGAGAGGAGGGAGGACTCCGCTGGGACATATCATTCGACACTGGGTTCGTGATAATGTGCTTCAGAGGAAAGCTTTACTAGAATAAATAGACTAGCCAACTCAACTCGGTGAACGGGAGCTTGAGAGATCGTCACTAGCACAGCCACAACATGCATGAATTTATGGCTCCGGCCCGTTCTGGCTATGGATGTCTGGATGCTCATTCATCTATATCCATGGCCATTCTCCATCGATGCGCTGCACTTCATAACTTTGTGGGTTGTTAAGTTTTTCTATAACAACTCCTAACTCGAATAGTATTCCATTCATTGGACAGGACTTCAAGCTTCAGTTCCCTGGAGATGACTAATCACTTATGACAAAGCGCCAAGACGTGCACGACAACAATTGCAAGGGCGCCCTCAGGCTGTGCCAAGTGGACTGAACTATTGATTCGGACTTTTCATTCTTTCTCATGAGGACCACATCAGTACTACTAGCAATTTATACCTGGCCTCGCATTTCCCGAGCGTCTCGAGATGTTCTCACCAAGTTATAATCCTTGAATGCTGCTTACGATCTGCGGTTCGTCACACTTAGCCTTGGCAACTTTCAACTATTTTCAGGTGCTGCGTGAAACCGAGGCAGGCTACGGCGCCTATGCTGCACGGTGCTATCGACGGGCTATCTACGCTACAAGAACTACGGAATTCCACGCCCCCCCGCGTACGCGGAGAAAGAGTGGGCTGACGCTTCCAAACGTCGTTGAGACCGCATTCCCCTGGTAGTCCCGAGGAGATTGGCTCGGAACGAGTATATATGTCGGGTTGGCGCAAACGAAGGCTCGCGAGGCGAGCGAAAAAGAGGACGAGCAAGGAGCTGGGGTCCCCACCAGAGCATCTAGGGAAGGTTAGTGTAAGGCGGGCAAGGGCTGGGTGCCGTTAATACGAGAATGTCCTAGGTTAGGATTAGTAGGAATATAGGGGTATATGTGGTAATCGAGGGCTTCACGGGCCCGTAGGCTCTTTCAGCGGGTGCAATGGGTCGGCCGGGTGGCAGTGCGTTGGTTGAGAGGGGTGTTGTGTTGTTGGGGCTGCTGAGTGTGTTCTTGTGCATAGGTATGGCACGTAGCCGTGTCGAGAGCGGTGGTAAGGCACTTAGTTACTTCGATATATCTGAACAGGTGTTTGAGGGCAGGTGGAGATGAAAGGAGGTAAGAAATGGACTCAGCTTTGCGTCTCAGGGGGCAGGTGAGGTGGATGAACCGTTCATTTCTGTACTGGGGACACTCGAACAGGAAGTGTTTAACCGTCTCGACGGTTATGCCCAGGCAGTATGGGGACGACGGGGATTCCGAACGCTTGATGCAGAAGAGGTGGTGGTTCAGCGGGAGGTGGCCTGTGCGGAGCTGGGTGAGGATGGCAGAGTGGCGTCTGTTGAGGTCCCTAGTGAGTCGGAGGTAGGTCTTCGAAGGGAGGGTTTTGTCAAGAACTTGGATCTGCGGGAAACGGGGAGACTTCTTCCAGCGTCTCCTCCAGATGACTTGCGTTGCAATCAGGTCTACTTGGCGTGTAGCGGTCGTGCTGCATGGTAGTGGCTTGCTGTGTAGGTATGCTGGGAGGTCCTTGGCAGGGCTGCTTCCTTCGCGAGTTCATCAGCTCGCTCGTTCAGGGCAAATCCATAGTGGCCTGGTGACCAATGGATTTGCAGATTGATAACTCCAGAAGCCAACAGCTTCGCCTTCAGAGACAGTGTGCTCAGCAGCTGAGCCGAGGTGGTACCTTAGTGAGGTCCTTTCCTCGCCGTCGACGTACAGCACTGCTGACGCGCCAATGCCCCCCTCAAAGCCTGATCCATCGCAGTGAACCGAGGTTCAAGCCCTGTCGTGTAAACGCTGTAAGGAGGTTAGTGCGTTGTCCTTTGTGGGTTTGATGTGGGTGGTGAAAGAAGGTCTGTAGCTGGGGTGTTGGCAAGTGGCTTGGATGGTCTCCATGGTGGTCGGGTCAATGTCCATGAAGTGGAAAAGGGTGTGTAGGGGGGACCAGTGCCGTTTGACGTAGTGTCTCACGGCTGTCCAAAACGGTTTGTGCAGCGGGTGAGATGGGGGCAGGGATGCCAGGCGGACCGTGGATCTGGTGAGGACCTTGCAGAAGAGGAGGTCAATGGGAAACAAGTTAGCATGCACCTCGGAGATGTCACCGGCTGTAGTGCTGAGGGCACCAGTGATTGTCTTGGCGGCTTTACATTGTGCTGGTGAGAGTTGTTTGGTGGCTGCTACTGAGCCTGTTCTCCTGCGGCCTCTCATGTCAGTTCCGATACCGGTGTACCACACGTCCGCTGCGTATGTGAACGCTGGGACTGCAACTGTGTTGTACAGCTGTCTAATGCGGTGGGGTGGCATACCCCCGGAAGCCCAGGAGAGGCGGGAGACCTGGTTAGTCCACCATGCTGCGCTAGCTGTAACCTTCTGAATGTGAGCAGACCAGCAGAGTTTGGGATCAAGACCACTCTGAGGTACGTGTAGGACTGGACGGTTTCAACGGTCTGGGTGGTGATGGACCCATCTGCATTCGTGCAGTGGAGCGATAGGTTGGGTGGAGGGATGTCATGGTGGGAGCATGGAAAGTTCATGAGGGCTAGTTTTGTTAGTTCAAATGCAGAGTGATGTTGTAGAGACCAGTCAAACCCGCCTCCAGCGTGTTCCGTCATGTCTGAGATTATGGCATGGGTCTCCGTCAGAGACTTGGCCACAGCAAGGTGCATTACATCGTCAACAAAGCCAGAAGCAAGTTCCGACTTGTTGGTTGCAACAGCTGCACCGACCAGCGGTGCATTATAGAAGGCGTAGTAAATCATGGAGAGGGGGCAACCCTGCATGGTGCCATTGGAAATCGCGATCCAGTCTGACATGAAGTCATTGGATTTCAGCCGTGTATGTTGGTTAGAGAGCATACGATTGGCTAGTTGGACATATGCAGATGGAACACCTCACTCTTTCATGTTATGCAACAGGCAGTCTTTGACCATGCTGGGGAAGGCCTCTTGGACATTGAGGAAGAGGGCAGTTGCCACCTTGCCCACACGTCATGCATCCTTGATCCTTGAGACCACCAGATGCATGGCGTTGGATGTGTTGCGACTAGGGCGTCCACCAAACTGACCATCTGGGAACATGCCGTGTGACTCTGCTATGTGGGATAGGTCAGCCATGACAAGGGTAGAGAGAAGCTTCCCCATGGTGTTGAGGAGGCCAATGGGTCTGTATGCTTTAGCCACATTGTAGGCTGGTTTCCCTGGTTTGTGGAGAACAAGAGTGGTGGATTCCAACCAGCTGGGGTGGTACACATCTAGCTCAAAGACCGCCTGGAAAATGAAGTAGAAGTGTTCAAGAAGAACTTTGGAGCAGCGTTTTAGAACAATGTTGGGGATACCATCAGGCCCAGCCACCTTGAGTCTGGGATGGGAGATGGATACGCAGACTGTGGTATGGTAGGGGTGAGGGGAGGAGGGGGAAAGAAGGACTCAGCTAGTGCCTTGGACTTTGCAGAGTTGGTGGATGCCAACATTTGGGTCCCATCAATCTTGAGGTCAGGTACCCTGTCACATGCAAAGTCAGTCGGCTCATTGACAATGTACTTATTGGCCAGGTAGATCTGGCGGGCATTGATGTTCTCAAGCCATTTGGTCCAATGAGACTCCTTGGCCAAGCAGATCACTGAGTCCATCTTGCGTGCAACCTGGGAAGCTTCTGCTTTAAAGGGGTGGTCAGGGATGTCCCTAAACTTAAACGCCTGATTGCACACATGACGTCTCTGAGCCTTCAGCTGTTTAAGATCATCATTTCACCAGTGTTTGGTGTGTGGGCACGGCTTTTGCAGGGGAACAATGTCGTCATTTGACACAATCTCCTGGATGATGGAGGAGAGGTCAGTTACTTTGCAGTCAAAGTCCATGGCTGACGTGATATGTTCAGCCAGGGACCAGGTATTCAATAGCTCCATCAGAGCGTTGTTAAAAGTCAACCAGTTGACAGACCTGAAGTCCCTTGAGGGAGGGGCTGAGGATCAGGGGATTGGGAGTTCGATCTCCATGACAATGGGCAGATGGTCCGCAAGTGAGGGAAAGAGTGCTGTGTCAACATCACAATAGATGATGGGGTCGACGTGTGAGTGCGCTTTCCAGACATTATCTGGGCAGGTCCATCTGTCAGCTGTGGTCTGGTACATTGGTATACCTGGTGGGAGTGCCAGTTCCATGTTGTAGTCAGCTAAGAGGTCAAGGAGGGGCTGGATGAAGTTCCTGGGGGTGAGCAGGTGGCGGTTGTCCACAGGCTCCCAGAGTGGGTGGTGACGGTTGAAGTTGCCAAGCCACACCATGTGGTCAGTGGAGAAGGGGCATGCCAGGTGAAGAGAAGAGGAAAGGAAGGAAGAGAGAGAGAAGAGAACTTTGTTGTGCATGCAGTCATTGTAGATGTTGAAGAGGGACAAGTGACCAAACTGTGGAAATATTAGTGTTTATCAGAAGTATAAAACGCGTATGGGAGGATCCATCTCTATGGTGTTCTGACAGGTAGATGACTCTCCAGCACCTGTTCACTTTTGTATTGCCCACCCAGTCAAGGAATGGCTCTTGGATGGCAAGCACATCCCAATCCTCTGGGAGGGCAACAGCTAGGACCTCTGCTTGCACAGTGCCTAATTTGTGAGCATTTTGTTGCCAGATGCATAGTTTACTTGGGGCTCTAGGGGAATGGTGTGTCATCATGTTGAAGACAAGGAGGAGAGGATACTTTGCTTATTGTTTTGACCTCCAGGTTGAGAGGTAAAGCCAAAGTTATTGAGATTGCCCATCCTGCTCAGTGCTCTGGAACCAGCCAGAGTGCGCTGTATTGGGGGTTGGGGATGTGGGGGCTGCATTTGCTGGGTGGATGGGTCAGGAGGGAGGGAGGGCATGAAGTCTTGAAGTGTTGCCAGAGGACATGTGAGCTCCGAGGGTGGCTTTGGAGTGAGTTTTGGTGGGGTGGTGGTCCAGGTCAATGGCTTGTCTGTTGGGAAATATGGCATGTGGTTTTTGGGGAAACGCATGTTGAGTTCAGCGCATCATCTTGTGAACTCAGGGCAACCATGGTCTGAGCTAGCATGGGTAGAGTCAGGTCCGCAGGAAACACACCTGTGCTTCACTGCAGTGCAGGTGGCTGCTGAGTGGTCTTTGCTAGCACAGTCAGTGCAGCAGCTCTCCTCCTTGCAGTCTCTGCAGATGTGCCCATATTTCTGACAGTTCCCACACTGGAAGGGCTCATGGATGTCCTTGCAAATTGGCACCTGGCGTCTTTCAATGAAGATGAGCTTTTTGATTAGGGTGTTGGCGTTGTTGCAGAAGATTTCCAGGGATGCTACTGATTGTTTTGAGGTCAGGTTGTTTGAGCCAGAGTGCCAAGGTGATGGTGTCCAACTTCAGACCATTGTCCAGCTCAATGGTGCGGAGGCAGTTGGTGTTGCTGGGGTTGAAGGAGCCCAGGCATGGTACGAAGTGTGCAATGATGCTGTAGGTTTTGTCAATGATACTCATGCTGTCCCTGAAGACTGCTGTAAAGAAGGTCCAATTGGTTGTTGCATAGCGGCGGAATCTGAAGGCGGAATCAATGGTATTGAATTCAGCAAGGTATGCACTACGGCTCAAGTTTTTGAAGCCTATTGCATGGGTTTGTGGGGCAACCATTTTGATCTCACCATCCTCAACTTCATGGAGCGCCGTGTCCCTCTTGTCCAGTTGTTTCAGGATCTTGGTGAGGTCATTGCAAAGTTTTGATGAGCCAGTTGCCATGAAGTCTGAGGGCACTTCAATGTTGCTGGGGTCAAACTCAATAAGAACAGTGCGTGCATCACAAAGGATGCATTGCTGGATTTTGGAGATCTCCTTGTGCATTGCAGGGGGTCTGGTGGTGTTCAACGGTGTTGTTGGCAAAGAGGAGGCTTTGGCGACCAATGCCCAGGTGAGTGGAGTGGCAGGAATGTGCTTGTGGGGGGGGGGGGGGGTAGGGGTATTGGTTGCGAAAGTACCCAGCGAGACGGTTCCCCCTTTGCGCAGCTCAGCGGTGGGTTTTATGGTGCGGGTGGTCTTGGCTCATTTGGTGTTGTTGGC
>JAGGAX010008516.1:3108-15071 GCA_017657335.1 Termitomyces titanicus | reverse complement strand
GAGCTGGTGCATTCCAGGTGGTAGTCTCAGGCAGTAGGCTAATGGTCCAACCTGCCTTTCCACTGTGTAGGGGCCAAGGTTGCGGTGCAACAGCTTTCTTGATGGCCTTGTAGTGTTAATGTCCGACCCATCCAGATATACTCGGTCATCCAGCTTGTATTTGGGGGAAGGGACATGCCCACAATCATGGTACCAAGCCATGTCGTCCTTTGCCTTTGCCAACGCCACCTTTGTCTTGTCCTGTGCCACCTTCATCCTGTCCACAAACTCATTAACAGACTCATTCTCTGAAGGGTATGCACAGGGTTCTAAGCTCATGGAGGAGTCAAACACAAAACCAAAAAGACACCTATGAATAACCAAAAACAACTACACCATGAAAGCACACCAAAATTGTGTGTTTAGTAGTACTTGATCAATAACGCTTGAATAACTTGAATTACCTTCAGACATAACATGTGAGCCAAGAATTCTTTCAAGAAATGATAAATCTTTATCTGGCTTGATATGGTCATCATCCCAGACCTAAGCCCTCTTCATGATGGACAGATAAATCTAGGTAGATATTTATAGGTGAGCTTGATGATTCCATCCACCGATATCAAAAAGTTTGTTGGGTAACCTTGAGGTAACCAAGGCAAATTCTGTTCAGCTTTTTGTTCATGTCATGCTGAGTCACCATTGTGGTCCACAATGCCAAAGAGAACACAGTGCTTGGTATTATCCCATGTATCTTGTTGCTGACACTTCCTTACTGGAACAACACCATGTTTGGCTTTAACTAGCGCTGCATCTTGTAGGTATATCTCTTTTGTAACATGATGTTCCCTGTATTACTTCATGGAACGTAAGGTTATACTTTATCTCACATGCTCTTTTGGCTAGCCCTTTCCCAAGCTGACATAGTAATTCTGAATATCTGAAAAAACATAATGTTCTGTATTAGTCCATGTGAAACTTGTAGTCCTTTATGATCTTGCCTGCCTTGAATCAGCAGTGCTTTTCCAGGTTAACATGATGGTTCACAATCCCTTGGATGACCATGACCCTCACCAAAGGCAGGTTCCAGCTCATATCATGAAAAATGACTTCAGTTCACTTGAGCTGTAGGTGTCTTGTACTTGTGTCGTGTTATGCCTTTGTAGCATCTTTGTACTTTTTCAATCGGATTCCATCCTTTACCATATTTATGTCATCACTTTCATGACATAACTTCAGTGACATAAGTGGTCACAGATCCAGTATCTACAGTTGCATTTTGTGATTGTTATCATTAAACTGCTTTGTTGAATCTGCCTATGCGCTGCTTAACTCTTTTCATGTCATGGGTTGTATGCACTTGCCAAGAATGCTCTAATTTTACCTGTTCAGTTTATGGTGTTACTGGTCCTGGTCATCTAGTCAGCTCTCAGACTCATAGAAAGCATGAGGTCCAACTCAAAGATGACATCCATCAACCAATCAGGGTGGAAAGGATATGGTTGGAGGTTCTTCCAAACCCTCATTTCATACCTCTGCAAGGCAGCCACTGGAATATTCTAGGGGATCATCTTTTATTGCACTATTAAATCTCATGGAAGGTAAAAGGATAGTCCATAATTTCTAGGTTTGGTTACTCATTCTGACTCTCAATTGTTTATCAGCTGTTACACCAATCATTGATCTCTGTTGCCTTATTGGTGCTTGGCTGTCCCTTCATTCAGCCAAGAGACTGCAAATGTTATACTCAAAACATTGCGCTTCTTGATTGCAACAACCCTCATGTTGATCCACCGCATCCTTGCTTCATCTGGAGTTGTGATGGAATTGTTACAAGATGTGAATATACCACAGGATATTCAAACAGTGTACTCTTGGTATAACCTTAATCCTGAGATACTTCAAATACCTTGTTGCCCTGAATGCTTCCAAGGAAAATGTTGGATGTGGGGTCTTGAGCACAATGTGTTTGAAGGTCTTGGAGGGATTCCATTGCCTGTCAATCAGCACCTCAAAGGCTAGCTGCATTCACATTCCCTTTGAGTATCTGATCAACTTCCATAGCGCTGGAAAAACGTTGTTGAAAGGTGTTGATGGTATGAAGATCAGGATCTTCTGAAATCAAAGCATTGTTTACAGTGCCAAAAAGAATATGGATATGTGTTTGAAGGGCATTCGGTAATGATGTTGGGAGTTGCATCAGCAATGCCATGTAAAGCTTTGTAAAAGAAGAGTTTATACCTTGAAACCCATAGCATCATTTGGAATATCTTTCTTTTTGATATGATAGACATTGAGTTTGGCTTTCTTTGAAGAATCTGGTAGGATGACACATTTCTTGGGAGATGGGTTACTACTAGCAACACCACAGTCATTTCAATGTCGCTTCTTGGGATTGGAGCCACTGGTATCCATATGTGATGTCAATGCCATAGCTTTGTGATGCACACAAGAGTGGAAGATAAAGTTGAAAATACATATATTTCAACATTAAGGTTGAACAAAGACTTAGAAAGTACAAAGAATGTTGCTTGCATGCTTAAGGATAATTGATAACATGTCATTACAATCTCAGTGAGGTGATGCACCCCTTTGTCAAAAACACAAAACACCGTTTGACTCATTGAGGGATCCAGGCTGAAGCAGGTGGAGTGTGGGTGGACTGAGTGACCTGAAGTCACTTAGGTTTGTTGTGACCTTGCCATTGCCTCCAGTGACTCTGGCATCATTCATGCAGAATGTAATGACACCCATGATTTCACATGCCCCTTCCTAGTGATCCATCTTGGGAACAACATCTTGGTTCAAAATACCATTTGGGGATCATAACCTTCAGCCTTAGCCTTCATGGCTACTTAATTGAATTTGTCTGAGGCATCATTCCAATCTTGGTGAGAAATAATTGAACTACTATTATCATGTTTTTGTAGTCCATCATAGTTCTCAATATCAGACAAATCATCATACAGATCATCCGGGAGATGGAAAGACTATTATTCCAAATCAAATTGACTTCAGATACAGAAGGCTATATTAAGCATTTACTAATACACTTGGGACTCCAATGACTGTTTAATCTATCTACACTGACTGCTTGAGTAGTAGAACTATCTTTATTGACTCTGAGGCAGCCTCCTTCAGAGACTTGGACTGACTTGAATCCAGAGCACATACTTGAAAGAGCCTGAGTATGTAGTAATATGTCAGTCATGGTGAATAGTCAGGAAAACCCCTAGTCCAAATATTTTTCTGCAAGACACCCAAGCCAACCTGAACATCATTGAAGCATGAACAATTGTCTCAAATGAATCATTGCAAGAAGTTGTTACCAGTATTTTCAGTGGCAATCCAAGTATGTATCAAACTCACTCTGACTGAAACAGTCATGAGGCATTGATCAAAGACTCTGTTGCACTCAGAGGTCATCATCACCACCTAGTAAAAAGAGTTGACAGTGAACTCACCTGACAACTACAAAGACACCCAACTTTGACATCATCTCAGCACCTCATCCAATAATCACCTCAAACTGCAACACTTACTACTTGAAGTACCACATCTGAGGCTTACTACCAAGGTAGCCAACTCCAACCTGCCAGTGAATGCCCAAGGATGTTTGGTCAAAGCATTTCAAGGCAATAGATGCAAAGTTTGCCAGTATCGCTATCTTCCCTGACGATGAAGCTAAGGAGGAGAACTACACCTTTTAGATTGAGGGGAAGTACACCGTATTAAACATTTTTCTTGAGGGGAAGTGTTAAGGATAAGAGAGCTCATGTGATGCTCTGGGTGGCTGATCGGACAATTAACTTCATTTGACGTAGCTGATAGACAGATCCTGTGTAGCTACGTGCTTCTCAGCACTTGTAATACTGCATGCTCTGCTTCTTATGCTGGGTTCTCTGTCTGAAATCCCAACATACCAGTAGTACCTGAATGGCAACATAAACAATGGATGCCTTGGTGACTTTGTGCATTCCATGAATTTTGGCATTGCCAGATTTTGTGACCAATGTGCCATTGTCATCCAAATCGGCTGCACTTGGAGAAATGAATACATGTTTAAACATCTGTATATGCAATTGAATCAAGACAAAACTTGCAGCCCCCCCAAAAGAAGTCAGAGTACGAACTTTGATGAGCAATTCACCTCTCAAGAAACCTTTTCAAGGACCATCAGGATCAAGGAGGTTGTTTGTGTATATGAAGATAGGCCAGTGATGTCCAGCTACAATCTGTTCACCACTGCCTGCCTAACTTCTTCTTAATTCTAAATGATCAAACATCAGAAACAAGCAGTGTCATGGATGAAAAGTAAACTAAGGATTTACTCAGGACTAGTCCAATCCAATCCTGCAGGACAAATTAGCTTGCCTGTCACCTCCCGATTTAATCCATGAGTTGTCTTGTGGCATTGGTTGAGTGGAGGATCAAGGGAACCACCTGGGTGTAAGCCAATCAATGATTGCTCCCTTCATACTCTTGGTATCATCTGCCCTCACCCCAGTGCAGCCTTTCTGTATCTTGGAGACATGAGTACATGGTGTTACTCATGAGATTTAAAACACACCAGGTCAGCAATCTGTTGTATCTGCTCAGCTGAGACTGAAGTAGTCAGCATTTCTTCTAAGCCTTCACACAAATCAAGAAGATTTTTATAAACCACATACTCTTGATGTGCCCTTTTTCTGATTTGTCAGTCTCATAGAGGCATCACAAACAAGACAAAGACTGGCCTAGGAGACCATTGTTCCATCTCAGTGGACCTGTATTGCATGTCAAGTAATTCTAGTTCAGCAGTGTGCTTGAGGCCTTGAGCAATGAGGTACCTCAAATCAGTGAACACATAGACAACCCTTCCAAAGTGACAACCAGTGTGAGTTAGCGGATGGCTTCAAGTTCTATGATGATGATGATGATGATGATGATGATAATCTACGCCGCCAAAGGTGGTGCCTTTATTTAAGGCCTGATTTACATAGGGTATGCATAATATTCTAGGCCCTACAGTATGTGTCAGGTGACTGGGTAGACTCCTGGCCATCACCAGGTTATAGTAGCTGTGGTTTCTATTTAGTAGTCTCATTGGCAATTGTCTTGCTCTCCTATCCCCCTTTGAACCTGTTGATCACCCCAGTTATCTTTGTAATCCCTCCACTATCTGCCACTAACATGCCTTCCCCAGTCACTCTATGACTCCAATTCCCATTGGTAATGCTTCCGGATTAGCTCACCCATCCAGTAGGGTCACGACTCCCTATCCCATGCCCACCGAATCCATGTGCCCTGGCATCCTCCACCCTGGACGCTCTTGAAACCCCCGTCTTATGTTATTTCTGTGAGGATGCGCAGGCCTTACTAAGGAGACTCCTTAAATGGCCCGAAGGGCCTGGCGCAAATCCAGAACAGTCTTGATGGACCAGTTATTCAACCTACCCAGACCATGGCCCAAATGGTTTCATGGGTACAGTTTTCCCCTTCCAATCGCTGCACCAGGGAACCCTATTCCTTTTGGATCAGACACAAGCATGATGATCCCAATACCTTAATCAGAAATCACATGACACTGGTGTACCCAGGGGCGGCCTGACCTACAAAGCCTTCCATTGTCATGTGCGGAGTGGTGGCTTTCCAGTGGCATTGAATAACCCATGTGGTGTCTAAGGTGTTTTCCACACAGGCGCACTTAGCCAGGAGTTGAACCCCCAACCTTGCACTTGAAAGATCACATGACCCTTCTAAGAACCATGATGGTGCCAGCTAAGCCACCATGGCCCTCTTTAAGTTCTATATACGAGTCAAAGGCAGCTAAGTGAAGTGATATATCAGAGGCATGCAACGAGCTTACATCTTCTTTTGTGAGCCAGTACGGAGACTAGGAGCATCTTCATCATCACTTTCTCTATTGGAATGATGCCCAAGAACTGAAGAAGACATTTGATCAGAAATTCAGTTGTTTTATGAGTAACTGGGAGGAGTTCTGCCAATTGTCAATTTATTGGTATTACTATATACCTGATTCAAAGGTGCTCAAATTTACCAGGAAGAAGAACTTTACAACCACCTGAGGAGCAAACAGTGTGATGAGGAAAGAATTGACTTGGACTTGAGGCAATGGGTATTCAAGTTGAAACAGATGGTCACCACCATGCCTGGGCCACAGTATAGTAGGAATCCAGTTACAGCTTTGACCATTTAGCCACCTGAGAGCTGGTTTGGCACATGCACAGTTGGAGAGTAAATGGCAATAAGTTGTTACTAACTTGGACTGGGGCTGACTTGGACTTCGAGTAGTCACTCAGAGTACTTGCCTGAGTACGGTCACTGTACTTTGTGACTTGCCATCAAACATGAAGTTGTCCCAATCATGATCAGGCAGTCCCAGACTGGTACTAGTAGGAGGCTTTGCCAACTTGAAGTCATCAAAGTGTTATTGATGTGACCATGACTTGAATGCCTAAAGAAACCATACATGACCATGTGTGCTTCTACAATGCATCTGGATTCAATCTCGATGGTCATCTTGCAATGATAGCAGCAAGCTTGTATGGTCCAGAATATACACCTGGATACGATGTCCAGCAGTTCATTGGCAAACCAGAACCTCCTCTCTTTGGGCCACCAGCACCATTCCAGCTCAGAAGCTTACCCAAGTTATCTGACAAGAAGAAATGGACTCCAACATGTGCACCAGGAGCGCCTCCCATGAGATATTGGAAGGAAGGGGATCAAGATGAATTGTCCTGCTTCATAGAACCACCTCATGTTTTTGTTCTGGAGGATTATGATGCACTATATTTCAAGAAACATTGCCATGAGTTACTAGGTAGGTAGCATCTGCTAGTAAAAAGACATGCTTGCTCCCTGGGGAAATCCATGAATTCACAGAGGTTGGAGGTGACAGTTATGAAACCAAGGAGGTTGACCAAGCCCAAATGCTGCAGTCCTGAAAAAAAACAGTACTACTATTTTTTGTCTTTTACACGTACTTGTTGGTCTCTGTTTGTTCTCATTTGATGTCACCCAACTGCGCATCTGCAACGGCACTCACCTGTTTACGGTTGCCTCACATGCTCCGTGTTTCTCTCATTTTGACATTCAGACTGAGATGCATGTCTCTTTACAGTTTTTCTCTTCTTTATTTGACTCTTTCTGTACTCCATAGCCCTGTTTTTTCCTGTTCATTTCCATCTGGAAGTTGATAGGCACTATGCGGAGGATTAAGAGAGACCAAGAATTGACTTGATAGAAAGGTGTTAAAGTCCGTAATCCTCTTGCCTCAATCTTGCATATGACTTGCCCATGGGTATAGAAGAAAAGGCAATCACAAAAGATGGTTTTCACGTATCCCGGGGATTAGGACATTCAGGTCTTTCTCACACTCTGCCCATTCCCTCCTGGAGACTTCCGCTCGCTGCGGCGAGCGAGGTTCAAAAATGACTGGAAATTTGAACGGTGGGTTGGTCATCTATGATTTTATCACATATAAATATGTATATCAAACAAAAGATATGTATCACATACGTCTCCATTGAATGCCGCATCACTATCGTCGTATTGGAATGGTAGACCGGTCTCAAGATCAACTTCGTCGGAAGCGCGGATATTGAACGTCCACAGCATTGTAACGATATCTATCCATAGCGATCTCTCGGCAAACGGAATACCCGGACATACTGTAAACCTGATAAGCGACTGGTATGGGGCCGAATTGGGGGTGGGGAGATACTAACCACGTCGGCCAAAGCCAAAAGCACTTGTCTCGTAATTTGATTTCAGCTTACCATCAGAATGTAAGAAGCGTTCAGGCATGAACCGATCATGATCCTCAAATTTTGACTTGTCATGCTCGATTGCCCTGAAGAGTTTAGCTCATTTAGGATCACTTAAAAGCGTGAGGAGTCTACTTACAGAGTTACAGCAAAGAGTATGCTTCCCTTGGGAATGAAGTACTCGTGTCCGTTGTACTCAATTGTGTCATCGGCAGTTGATAGATGGGGTACACCAGTACGAGCTACACTCCAAGTTATTTTCGACATGCAAGCGATACTTGTTGACACACCTGCAGGGCGCCAGCGGAGGGTTTCTGGAATAGATATAAAGTGAAGTTGGTTGATAATTGGAGTGGGTAAGGTCTAGAACGCACCTCGAACAACGGCCTCTATATAGGGAAGGAAAGGCCGATCTTTGAAAGATGGCAAACGATCGGGCCCTACAACATTGTCGATCTCTTTTTGCGCTGTGGCAATCCATTCAGGATAACGAATGCAAGCAAGTACAAAGGTATGAAGAGCTGTTGTGGTCTAATATGATGTAAGAAACCAGAAGAACAGGAGATCTACAAAGCGTTGACCGTTTCAATGGCGGCCTGTCATAGTTTGAGTCCATGGTTAGTCAGGTTCATCAATATGTTGGATTGTGGTAAGCATTGCTCACTCCGGCAAATTGTCTCATGAGGCGACGTTGATCTCCTTCAGGTTTGGTGTCTCCCACAAAAGTAGCAGCCCATCTGTAAGTCAAACTGTTGATAGCCTTCCCTAAAGGCTAACAGGAACAAGAGACGTACGTGTCCATTCCCGACGCATTGCGTTTCACGGCATGATCTATGAGCCTCTCGTAGAGTACGTCATTTCGCTCGTGATATGATTGCGCACGGACCCTCCATGGCATCGGACCAGGAATTAAGTCCAGAAATGGAAGGAAATTTACAATACTGGCGGTCGGAGGCGACAGGAAGACTGCCTCAGCAAGGGTCTTGTTTGAGGTGATTATTAGTATTACGGCATTGCACGCAAATGATTGCTTGACACTCACAGCAAAAATTTCCCGAAGTTCTGGTTCGTACCCTGTTGGACAGTGAAGACCGAATGCTGCTGTAAGTACAGTGCTTGACGCAACTCTGTGAAAAATTCAACGTCGAATCTTACCCTCCTTTGGCAGGATAATAAATACAATACCTCTCGATGTGGTGAAACCAATTTTTTCCGCCATCGTCAAGCAGATGCTGGACATTTAGAATGGCTTCAAATTCTTGAAGTCCCTCTGTCTTGCCAGCTCGTACGATAGTCATAATGTTATTCGTAAGTCTGCGTCCCATCAAATGCGCTTCGGAGTGTTCCTCGCTCATAGCCCAGATATCATCCATCGGATCAACGTGGTTCCTCTGACCCCGATCATGGAATTATAAAGAACAGGGAACATAGTACAGAACGACTTACAAAGTAATAAAGATTTGGTCGCGACGAATGCTTGACTGAGTGCTGTTCAAGCAGCATCTTGGCCACCTCTATGTTGCCAATCAAGATGACCATCTACCGTCATTATATTTCAGAATTATACTGGTTTTTGGAAACAGAGATAGAGCTCACAGAACCAGCTAAGTCCAGCGATACAAGACCTCCATACTGTTCAAGGAGGTTTCTGAAGTAGGTTGCAGGATGCTGTTGAACCAGTGTCCCATTAAGCATTAAGATCCTGTTATTCGACATCGAAAGACGTACCTTGCTGGGGACTTGGAGGAGATTTCCGATGAACGGAATTCTAGTTGGGCCTGGAGGTAAGGTGCGGCCACCCTTGGAGTTGGAGCGCCGAAGGACAACGAGAATAATGACAATCGCCGCAACAATAAGTTTGGCGGGGCTTGATACAGATAGCATGGTTGGCAATGTAGACTACAAATTCGCTATCCAAATTATATAAAATGTCAAGCCGTACCGATTTTGATGCAGGTGGAGTGATGTTCTCACTTTTGGTTAAAGATTTCGTGATCGGCGTCCCATGATCGATCCCAGGTCGGAGAAGCCATTTATGGATGACGACAAGATGACGATACATCGGATCCGAAAGGCAACTTAACTCAAGTTCTGCACTACTACATAGTACGCTCACAGAGGAATAATAAGATATACATGTACACAGTGGCGGCTCACAAGTCTGCATATCTAGCTATCGGCGACAATCGCTGTATATATAGGACGTATACGGAGTGGGGATTACTGCGACGATTCCTCAGGACTGGTCACGCTCCGACTTCGGCGCCCAACCCTGAGACTAACCGTCACTACCCTAGGCTTCCAATTGACTAATAAGAGTAGCTGGGTCTGATGGAAGTCTCGGAAGGCGGTCCGGCGCCCATCATCTTATCTGACCCGTCCATCGCAATGTGAATGTTAACTTCTTTCCCTCCCACTATGCAACCAGAACTTAAATCTCCCATCCGTAGTTTCTAAAATGGATAGCATTTAGATATTTCCGGAATAAGACTTCCCAAATCGCATCCTCCTCCGGAGTTGTGATGTCGCATCCAGATTCCTGTGTATATGTAACCCCAGATGCCCGGTTCTCAAGAAAATCAACAGTTTGAAAGACAGATAGTAACAAATCCCAATAAGAAAATAGAAGTAGAAGAGAGAACTTTTCAACTCATGTCATTAAGTTTGTTCTGAACAGATGATGGTTTTTTTTTTCTCCAATGATAATTCTCTTGTTGAACTGCTGAGCCACAAGCTTCTGATTGGCAACAGAAAGCTTGTGACCATCTCCAGCACTGGTGAGATGAGGGATCACAAAAGATATAAGATTGATAATGCACTGGATAGTCCACACAGCCTGAGTACTGTCAGCTATTGTACCTGGGTCAAGATATTGGTGGGTCGAGGTCCGTGAGACCGTGCGCAAATGGTTTATAACATGATCCTCGCAACTTATCAGACTTTGCCATAATAAATACAGGGTATGAGCATAAGAAGATGTGCTTATCGATGAAAAGAAAAAGAAAGTTATGTAAGATGATGGGCCAAACCGCCTTCCGACGCTTTCCTTGTCTGCCATCAGACCCTAGTCAAATTTCATCAAAATTGTGGCTGAACGGACTCTAATGCAACTCCTTTCCTTCGGCCATCAAGGTCAAATATAGCACATGCCATTTGAAGAAAAACATGACAGTGTACATACATGTGCATCCATTTCAGAAATTAGAAATAGTTGCCGTTTGCTGGGACTTGGCTCGTCTAGCAACACATGATGTATGTATAACAGATAACCATTCTTCTCAAGATGGTTTTCTTGAGCCTTGGCTCAAGTTGTTCCTGTTCTATACCTTTGGAAATCTCAAAACGAATAACAAAGGATGTACATAGCTCTGACAAAGGCCTTGTTGGCAGATCAGGAAATGGTTTAGTGCCCGTTCATGGGAGGCAAGTGTTGCATTTTCCCAAGGAGATAAGTTTTGAGATTTAGGATTAGATCAAGATTTTTCATCATTGTGGCTTGAGCAACTCCCAGTGAAAAATCAGTTGAAACTTGAGCAAATACAAGCCAAAATGGCTCTGATAAGGCTTGCTTGATCTTGCTCATTTTGCCTTTGATTCACTCAAAAAATGAGACTTGTGGCTATTCTTGCTAGATTGAGCTACATAGAGCCATATCAGTTGTCATGTGTGCAGCTTGATACAGCTTGATCTTCTTGCTATCTTAAGAACTATGATCTTTCTATGTAAACTTGCTTGTATGGACCGCTGCAAGCATGGTCTGACCAAGATCTATCTGTCCATGGTTGGAAATCAATATGATAAGAATGCAACTTCATAAGTCTTCTATTCACCATATTTATCCTTGTACTACATGATGGGCCTAAGGAAAGCATCAATGTGTGGTTCAAGATTGATCCAATATATAATGGGGGGCTGAATTACCAGTATGACAATATTGTGAAGGGGAGGAATGACAGGAAGAGGATGTCTGTCACCTCCACCATAGTGATGTTCTGGCCTGGCTTGTCAGTCCCTAGCTCAGAAAATACTTGGGCCAAGCCTGAGCCCCCAATTCTGGCCTGGCTCTCTGGCTTGGTTTGGCCCAGGCCAGGGATTTTGGCAGAGAGAATGTAACAAAGAGGTTTCAAGGCTAGAGAGAGCCACAGTTCAGCCATAATTGTAACTTACTTAGACAAAACAGCTTACTGAATGCTCTCTGAGTATGTTATAAGT
>JAGGAX010008515.1:0-15101 GCA_017657335.1 Termitomyces titanicus | reverse complement strand
ATGTAGTATATAGGTAGGACTGCAGGATAGGATATCCTCAGTCCTGACAATAGCATTGCTTCCGGGTCTACACACTAGTGTGACTGTAAGACTCTCCAGTGACGGCCTCCTCCTCTCTGCCATTGCCCTCCTTCTTGACTGCCTCGTCTTCCTGCCTGTCTTGGTGCCCACTGGCCTCTGTGCCGCGCTTGCCTGCCACTCGTGGCCACTTGGTGGTTGCTGGTGTGGCTGGCATTTGGGCTGGCTCTCGTGGCTGAGTTACCTCCTTACAAAAGTTGGTGAAAGGTGTTGATGTGAATGGCCCATGGGTTCGCTTGTTGCCTACTTGTGAGGCAATGTCATTTGAAAGCTTTGCAATGACAGAGAGGTTGGCAAATGCAGATCTCAGATTTGTGCAAGACTGGCTTAGGGAATGGTCTCCATTAAAGCCGATGTTGGCACCATGGCGTATTATTTGTACTAATGTAGTTACAAGAGTGGGATCAGGATAATCTCGTAGATAGAAACTCCAGGTATGCTTGTTAAAGGTGGTGTGGACTTGGTGAAGATCATTGTGAAGTGGGATAGGTTTGTTTGCATGTGGGTTGGTGTTGAGACAGGGGAAAGGTAACGGGAAGGAAACAACGATGGGTTGCAGAGGAGTGAAGCCAGTAGACATGATAGATTTGTCCTGGAGCAGGCCTGGGCGAGCTGATTGAGCAGGGGGAGTATGACTTGCTCAGCTCATATGCTAATCTTTGTGTTGATGTTTCCCATAGTCTGTTTTCCTGCAGGTGGTGCATGTGTGTGGGCGTCCCCAAGGGCAAGGGGTTGTTATGCATCGAGGTTGTTGTACATCTGCCATTGTTGAATTTCCAGCATGGCTTGTTGGGGTTTATTGGTGAGTGTGCGCCTGAAGCTGTTTTGGTCTGCTTGGCTGGTGAGGCCTTGCAGTGACCATGGACGTGCTCAGACATGAGGTCGTTGTTGATCTTTGCCCATTGAGAGTAGTCCCCTGCCACCATCTCAGCGCGTCAGCGGTTAAAGAACACCATGTAGTAGGTGTAGACTGTGTTTCACTCGTATTCAGCAACAAGTTTCAAGAGGTGCGCACTGTAGCGGTATCCTGAGAAGGCTCCTGGCATTGCAGAGCTGTTGACGTGGAAAGCGAGGATGTTGAAGCAGGTCTGGAGTGGAACTAGGACTGAGAATGGTGTTTTGTATTCCTTTGCCATGTGATTGCTAACCTCGAACTGGTTAGTGGTGCCATTGAATGTGTATGCAGTCTCTTTGTCGCGGTTTATTGGATCAAGCTTGTGGAGATTTGTGGCCCTGAAGTTGTGTGTAATGATAGCCGCTAAAACTGCCATGTCAACGTCAGGAAAACAGGCATGAAGGGAGGGGAATGCAGTGGATGGGGATGCACCGGTTACTCCTGGGCCTGAAATAGGTGGCACAAACATGTTATTCGCGGTTGCTGTTTGAGTGGGAGGTGGAGGAGGAGTGGGAGCAGGGGAAGGGAGAGAGATTCTTGCCAGAAGTTCTTTGACCATGGCATGGAGCTCAGTGTGGGAACCCAGAAGCTTGCTGTGAGAATTCCGCAAGGCGCTGAAATCCTTGGACAAGACAGTCATGTCAGATGTGGGCATGCTGGCTGAGGGACTGACAAAGCGACCGTCTGGAGCTCTAGAAGGTTGCGGGGGCATACACAAGCAGTCATAGGCTCTAAGAGAATTGAGTTGTAGGTTCAATTGATTAGATCTAGATAACAATGTGTGATGTAAGATCTATTGATGAGCGCTGCAAGCGCAATGTGAGATGACGATGTATGTATACTAAGGATGAACTTACCTGCGAGCGCCGTGTGAGACAACAATGCTGTCCCAACCAAAGCTTGCAGCTATATGTATCTATAGAGACAATGGGGAGGATGTAATATTAGTGATGAGCAAAAGGGAATGAAACAATGAAACAGTGATCAGACTCGAGCCCGAATTAACCCCAGGCAAACCCCCTCAGGCCCCAGGAAGCTCCTGAGAAAACTTGTCCGAAAATTTCTCAAAATCCAGTCTCAAATCCGCTATTTATCAGGCCTCAAATCCGCAATAATGGACAACCATATGTCCCAAAAAGGAAATTCTCTTTTCTATTTTTTATTTTTTAATTATTCTGTGACGGGGCCTTTGCACGCTGAACAACATGAGTGGGCGTACTGTTAAAACAGTTACATTTTGCTTCATCTGGCATGCTGGGAAGCATTGAGTGAGCAACACCGAAGAGGTTGAAGATACAATTTTCTGAGCTCAGCTATTACACCTGAGTAACTCAGATATGTAAATTGACATTTAAGACTGTCAAAAACGTCAATTAAAGGTTCAAATCTGCAAATCTGCTCAAATGGCCTTTACAACTGCCTGAAATATTTGAAAGTCTTTGTTGAGTTTTCAAAATTTCCGCCCAATCGGGTCTCAAATCCGCAATATTACAGACCAAGGTTGCTTCTTCAAGGCCTCAAATCCGCAAAGTTGGGACAAAGGTTTGGCAAAATTTGCCCCTCAAATCCGCTATTTTGCGGACAAGTTTTCTCGGGAGCTTCCCGAGGCCTACCCCCTCACACTTGCCCGATCCAACTTGGCCTGATGGCTACATGCATCTGGGTCGCTGGGGTCTCGGCACGTGAAGACGGTGATGGTTCCTGGCGGCATAAATTATCATAAAATCGGTGAACGGACTCTGAACTGCCCCCTGTACCGAACCGTGACTGTCAGACTTCAACCTACACTAGAATCGAGCCCTCAGGTCGCCTGTTGCCAGTGACTACCAAGTACTCGCGTTCTTATTCGACACGGTTGTTGACTATGTCTTGCACGCTCATTTTACATAATGACTCTTCATTTGTCAACCACATCTATGTAATGTCCGTTTTCCAGTATTCGACAGACTAGTCTGTTCTTGAATCTACCCCCAATGGAGAGCTGACGTCTCCCTCGACGAGGTATCAGCTACTTCGTATAAAGGGTTTTCCTCATCCTCCTCTCCATTATTGACTCGCTGTAACATCGGGGTAACTTGGTCGCGTCCGCCTCTGTTCAATTAACTTTACATTCGGAACGTTTGACCTTGACATACTTGAGCATACTTGTCATTCAAAGGTGATTGAATCTTGATCATTACCGTAAAGTGCGTTTATGATACTTAAATGACTATTTGTGATGACCTGACAAACCAACATGGCGTAGTCCAAGTTTAGCGCTGAAACGAGGTGTGTTGCTTGCTTCCATGGCCAGGGTCGGTTTATATAGACTCTATCTCACCTTAAGCTTATCGTACTTAACGCACGAGAAGAACATGAGGCTTAGTAATCGCTTTAACCCAATCCTTTTCCACCCCAATGTCTACATTCCAATCTGTAGGTTCTGTTGTTCCAGGTTCTAGAGTGTCCATATCCACTCTGCATTATGATATCCTGGCCAAAATTTTCGATGCCTTCAGTGGTTCGAATGAGGGGCCCCCTTCCCCTGGACTAAGGTACAAGCGGCAGTTGTTTAGAGCAGCTTTGTCTTGCAGAACTTTTCGCGATCCTGCACTAGACTGTCTTTGGAAATGCATGGACAGTGTTATTCCCCTCTTGCGGTTATTGCCCACAGTCAAGCACGTCAATGTTGAATATGTGAGTTAATTGATTCTAGACTCCCGGCGATCCGTGTTGAATTGGAGCTCGCAGACAATCTGCGATACGATAGAGGATCAAGATCTCCAGAGATTCAACTCTTATGCTAAAAGGATTCGCGTGTTCCTGATGAAGGACTACTGCCCGTCTGCATCGTCCAAGCTCGATCTAGTGCCTCATTTGAAAGTTCTCGTCAACCTTCAGAATGTGTCCAGAGGGTGTACACATACGCACCCGAGGACATTCACGTGTGCGCTGCGATAGAGAGTACCTCATCTTGAAGAGATCATCATTCAGAATTGTTCTTCTCTGCAAATGTGGAAGGATGTACTCAACTTCCATCATCTGCGCTCTCTAAAGCTACCAGGCTCTTTCGATCTTCTCATGTTTCGCCAGATTGCTGAGTCCCTCCGTGAGCTTCAGAATCTTGATATCGACATGGGATTTAGGCCTTCAATCTTTACGTACACTCCTGAAAGTAAAGAAATTACATTTACGCAGCTCCGCACCCTCTCCATCGCTGGAAATATATTCACGGTTAAATCCTACCCGATGCACATGACTGGAGGCACATTGACGGACGTTTCGCTCATATCGCGATCTGAGCAAGTTCCGCCACCAAATCCAATATCTGCACGCGAGCACCAAGGGTCGCTCTGCCTTGCAGCAATCGCTGAGCGGTGGGCTTCTACAATCCGTTATCTGCTCTTGGAGACAAGTGAACCACAGCGAATCCAACTGCAGACAACCCCAGAGTTTTATACCAGCATGTCAGATCTCCGCTTGCTGGAAACGCTGCACATCGAAGGACGCTTATCGCCAACGCAATGCGAGGAATTAGCTCCTTCAATTCCGGCGATAAAAGATCTTCGTATATGTACTGTGTCTGGTACATCGTCAGCCGAGTGCCCCTTCCTCGCTTTGCATCCGATCTCCCAGTATTGCCCAAATCTTGTGAAACTCAGGCTCTTTCTTGGACCTTATACTGCAGATCAAATTTCCCTGCTCCTTAAACTCCCCACCTTCACTCCCAAATTGAGGACGCTGATCATCGGAAGCGATGACAGTACTTCCAGTGATCATAGCACTGATATCCGTATTTATCCTCGCATCGTGAGAGCCGCAAGATTCCTTGACCGTCTCTTTCCCTCTCTCTCGACAATCGAACCAAATGGCATTCGGAGCAGAAAATTCTGGTTGCAGGTATCTAAGAAGATCCATCTGTTTCGAGGAGGGTAAGGCGGGGCGATTGAAGGGATAAAAAACTTGAAAAACTTGCATGGAACCCTCAAACTGTACCACCTGCACATCTTTTTACTTCTACTTGCTCTCAGTGGAGTCTGTCTAAAAAAAAAAAGCTTCGCCGCTCGTGGAGCAAGTGTCTAGTGACGCCTTATGATATGACCATATCCGGAAGGATTCATGTAAAAGAACTATCCTCGTATACTGGTCTCAAGCTTAACTCCCGCAAAAACCTGCCTAATAAGGCGACACATAAAGAGACCGAGAGTCCCATTCATCACCCTGGCTAAGGTTTATCTCGCCAAGTTTATAAATTACGGGATCCACATATTAGTCTGAGACCTACATATATGTCCACTTGTAAGCGTAACGAACTATCAGCCATATGTTCTGCCATCCCTGCTTTTGTATCCAGTTTTGATCTCAGCATTTTAAGTTGTAGTCTAGCCTCAATGTTAGACCAGATGGGAAGAAAAAGTTTGTTTCAAGAGACTCTCGAACAGGCCATTACAATGAAGACCGTGACTCCATCGTGATTCCAGGATCTCTTCGAGAAGCGCTATCGGATAAAGAAGCAGGGGCTACATACACATTTGCGTTTGAAGACTGGCAAATTTTCGACCTGTTGGTTCGAGCTCTGCATCCTTTACGTGTATTTTTAAGGGTGGACAAGTCATTATACGCGGTTCAGGGACACGAGGGTGAATTAAACTCCGACGCGTGTCGACATTACGCTGTCCCGTGATTTGGTTCTTATTCTCATTGTAACTGTCAAAAAAACGGCTACAGTACCGAGGAAGGGGCCAGCAAGCCGCCCGGTCGCAGCAATGCCCCAGAGCCCGTCGCACCGCTCGACGGCTTCGCTCAGCCAGAGCAATCTCCAGCGTCCAGTTGGTGGTCTATCGCCCAAGCAGCAGAGAAGAATGACTTCACCAGCATCAAATGCTTCTCTAAGTGCAGTTCGTAATTTTTTCTTTCGAAAAAAAAAAAAGATTGTATCGAATTGTGACCGAATTTACAGCCCGATGTACCAAAACCACAAGGACGACCACCATCTCCGCTTCGTAATGAGTTTAGGCCAGATACGTTTACTGGGATCGACCCAGACGAAAGCTTTTCGGATGAGGAAGACGACGATTCTGAAAATCAACAAAAATGGAAAGAAAGATCACCATCTCCATCGTCGTCTGTCTCTCACCTTGCTGCTAGTATTACCCAAAGAGTAGGAAACTTTCTTGGGACAATGGCGCCTCGATCTCCCGGAGCCCTGCCTACTGATGCCGAGCTGGAGGCGGAGGCAGAGCGCGAGAGGGAAAGGAGCAGGCGAGAAGCCGAGCGAATTCTGACTAGGGAGGCGGAGGAGAGGAAGTTGGTAGAAGAACGCGTGCTAGAAATGATGAACAGCACTCGGAGTCTTCCACCCCCGCCATCGCGCACAGAATCAAACCCTCCATCGCCGTCTGGCTCGCAGAAGGATTCTATCAGCAATTGGTGGGCTGCAGCGAGGAACAAGCTCACACCGACAAAGGACAAAGATCCGCCTACGCCCGCTCAGCAGGTTATTCTCGATACCAAAGCCAAGGATAAGGATAAGAAGGGCAAGGGTAAGGAGAAAGAAAGGAATGACTTTGCTACCAACGAATCAGTACAGAACCTGACTCTACCACCACCACCAACTCGTAAACCCGTGCCTTCGTCTCCATCTTCGCCCACCCCTTCTCGCCCTAGTCTGTCGAATATGGCCCCAAATCTCACCCCGTTATCCATGCGCTCGGTGGATATCGTCTCCTCATCACCTACGAGGGAAGCTCCTCTTCTCTACGCGCAATTCAATGCTCAAGGCACACTTGACATGCCCGGAACGCTGCTAGCCATAGCCAAACGTTTCGAGAAACTCGAGAAATGGACAGTCGGACACGTCCGTGCGCTAGAGGACCGCATGAGCGATGTCGAGCGGTGGCTCGTTGACAAAGAAAATGAACGAGAGAAAGCCGAGACAGACAGAGCCTCAACCCACGCTTCTTCCATCATCGCACCCTCCGAGGTCACGCATGAAATTCAGGACTTGAAAGATGGGCTTGCTGAACTCCAAAGCCGTGTGGGCATCCTCGGCCGCGAGATGGCGAAACTCGCTACGTCTCCATCCAAGCTCTCCTCTGGCCCATCTCGTCAGCCTGCGCCAGTGTCCACGGCGCCTCAGACCACTTCCACCCACCTCGTGCACGACAGCCCTGCGTCGCCGTCGCCTTCGCCTATCCCCCCATCGTCCGTCGTAGCGACACCACAACACTCCCGCTTCACCACCGCGCGAGAGTCGACTAGCCCACCCATGGCATCTCGCAGATCATCCGGCACGCGTCTGCCCTATCCTACAGGCGATTACGCCACTCCACCTGACTCTGCGATACCTGTACAAGGCCCGTTCGCGTCTCCACCTCACTCTCCCCCTTCGTCTCTCGCGTCTTCTACACGTCTTCGCCCGCTTACTATTTCTGGACTTGGACAGGGGCTCGGGATAATCCAAACCGAGTCTAACTCGTCTCTGCGGTCGAGCTCGAGTGCGAGTGCGAGTGTGAGTGTGAGCGCACGCGCGGCGTCACCACAACAGCAAGTGCCTGCAAGCCCTACCGCCGTAAATGTGAACATCAGCACGACCCCAACTTCCACTTCAAATACAACCACAAATACCCCAACCCAATCTCAGACACAGGCTCAAACTCAGACTCAAGCACAAGCACAAGCACAAGCACAGGCCCAAGCACAAGCACAGGCCCAAGCACAAGCACACGGTCTCCCTACCCCGAAACGACCCTTGCCCCGCCCTGCAAGCGTCAGCCCAACCCCACGAAAACGCTACACCGTCGCCCTCGGTGAACCTATCGTTGCACCTGATATCCAACGTCGACCGTCCCCGCGTCCCCTCTCCGACTCACCTACTGACTTTGAAAATGGAGACGAAGGAGATGGAGGATTGGGGGATGAGACGATTGGCAAATCGGCCTCGGCGAAGTTCGCACAGCCTACGAACGGGGACTACAAGTTGTCTCCCACCTCGACACCTGGACCTGGACCTGGACTCTCTTCCTCTTCCTCATCCATAAGCCCATCCCCCGCATCTAAACGTCGGCTCCGCGCCCAATCTGCTTATGGATTCGCAGGCTTACAGGCGCTTAGTCAGTCTAATGTCCCAGCGCCCATTACGCCTTTGAGGCCCAAGATGCGTTCGCGCTCTACAGAGCGACTACCTGGGCCGGAGCAGAGTTTCCCGACGGGCAAGTTTGTTGATCCGCTTGTGGTGAGGATGCAAGAGCGAGAGAAGAAGGGGAAGGAAGGACCGATTGTGTCGACTGGGCTCGGGGCGGGTGTGAAATCTGTGAAGAAGTTGCCTGTTGGGCAGTTGGTTGCGTTCTTTGATGGGGAGAGGAGGAAGTAAGGCGGAGTGGTCGACGTGTTTTTGCTTTGAGATCTGTGATCCGTAGCTCCGCCACAGGAGGAGAATTAGGGCTGCTTGTAGTCAAGGGCAGGTACAGTTTGACGTGGCCTTCGATACCCCACTCGTGTTGTTTTGCTCCTAACTCTCGATATGGTTGGTTGATCAGACTGCTCTTTTCTTCTTACGCATAAAATGTATGTACAGCCTTCATCTTCTTTTGTTTACGATCACGACCTTTGACGTCCTTGTCATGATAATAGTTATAATAATGATATATCTCCTTGTCATATCGTGACAGTGTGTTTGCCGCTTCCCCATTAGTTTCATTTCCATCAAGAAAGTCACTGGCATAACCACTGGACGCGCGCTGACGATTTGAGCTGTCTTTGCACTCATGAAGGCAGCAAATCTCGTATCCGTTGAAGGGTTGAAGGCGGCGAGCTATGATGGTGTGATCCGAGTCGAGGGAAACCCGAAATCCGACGTACGGATCATCGGCCCTCATACTAAGAACATTGAGGTAGGTCACCCTTTATACATATGATTCTGGTTATATGTATGTCTATTGTTAACCAGAAGACAAGGATTCTTCGTTTTCGGTGACCCACCAATGCATTGTTATTACTATGTGTCAAAGCAACTATAAGGACATACACCAAGTGGTTTCCATGCCAGTCCGAACGGAACCGCTTGGACATGCGTGGCCCACTGCACAGACAAAGTCTATCGTTGGGCCCTTGTATTTTACCTTGTAGGACCCATCTCATTATATTCTCCGTTTTTGTATTGAATCGATATCTAATGGCAACACGTGTACGCGAGTGACGCGAGGACCTCCATTTAAAAGGAAAGCGAGTTTCTGGTAACATTCCGAGTCGATATCACACCAACCAAACACATGTCAAGACACCGTGTGAGTCGATGACAACTTCAATCACTAATCAACCATTGATGTGTCCTGCAGCCAGAACCCACCAGTTACATAAGATCTGGAGGACAATACATCCCTGTATTTACGAGACAGGCACATCGCCCAGATGGGGGTGGGGGCAACGTCTATAACGGTTGGTCTGCAGGATATGGAAGAGGACACCATGCTGATAGAGTTCCTGAACCCATGCCTCACTCAGGAGACGAAAGACGCACCGAGTCAGGCTATAGTTATATCTTTAACTTATATCCGGAACCGATACAGCGGCCCAGTCGTCCAGTAAATGAATGGCATAATGTCGAGTCTGATACTAATAGAGATCGATATCCTGAACACACACCAAGTTACCCAGGACATGGAAGAAGACATTATGCTGATAGGTCAAGCAGAGCTCCTGAACCCACGCCTCACCCGAGTCCAGACTCTGATAGCCGCTACGAAGAGTAAGAATGCTTTATCACTTGGCACGGTGACCTCACTGATCCTATAACTTGAATAGAGATCGATATCCTGAACACAGCCCAGGACATGGAAGAGGACATCATGCTGATGCAATCAGTCCTGAACCCACGCCTCATCGGTCGGGTAGTCCAGACTCTATTAGTAGCCAATCATCCGACGCCTCCGCCCCAGTGGAACCCGCTCGGTACCCGGATTCCAACAAAGAGTAAGAATGCTTTATTACTCACGGTGACCTCACTTATTCTATTCCATGACCTGAATAGATATCGATATCCTGAACACATACCTTACCCAGAACATGGAAGAGGACATTATACTGATGGGTCAATCAGTCCTGAACCCACGCCTCACCGGTCGGGTAGCCCAGACTCTATTAGGAGCCAATTATCCGATGATCCAGACACTATGGACCCCAGTCTGAACCCAGACTCCGACAACAAAGAGTAAGAATGCTTTATTACTCGCGACCTCACTAATTCTATTCCGTCAGATGCATCCGTGTTAGATGGTTCCGTTCCCTGGATAAAGTTCCGAGCTACCGTCCTTCTCGACGGGGCATAGTGAGACTAGAAGCCGATGGGAGCCTTGACCTTCTACATGTGAAGGACATTTTGGGGGTAAATAGCTGTTGGGTAGGCCGCCTTTTGCTGACTTGATTTTTTCGAAGCTCAATCAAGTTGTACGCCTAGCCCGTAGATCCTATCCGGTGGAAAATCTTCGAACCTGAAGAGGCTGGTAAGCTGAGTAAGATGGCTGTAACGCTCTTGTCAGAGTTTGGTCATATATTGTTTGTACGCTCAGACGAATTGTGAAATCTAGAACAAATTAGTAGGACCTGCCGACTGGATGATAAGGCATAGTACAACAAGAGCATCCTGTAATTTTTTTTTATTGAATATATATGTATCCTTAAGAGTCGGGCGGGGATTTGGCGCTCGTCACTGCTACGATATATTAGAGAGGACCAAGAGAGACCAGCACAGCCCTCCATGTGACGTACGAAGGAACGATCACATGCTAAATCACCAGCTCCGCAGCTCGACGTACCTTCGCCTGACAAGAAACAGCCCTTATCAACACCTCGCGAAATACGTCAAGCTCACGCCACAGATCCTCTCCAAAATACCCAATATACTCCAAATTATCCCTCAACGCATTCAGCTGTGCGACCGAGGAAAGAATGGGATCGACTTCCGGCCCGTTGTTGGAACAAAAAGCAAAAGCCGCCTGGGCAATCTCTTCTGCGACACTCTTGACCGTTCGCCGATATTCGCTTCGGGGACATGGAGCGTATTGGGCCACGGTCAAGGTTTCCATACCAGGTCCCGATACATAACTTGGGATAAACAGGCCTAACAATTGCAACGGCGCTTTCGCGATGGTCTTGATATCAGGTAGAGGTGGGGCGGGGCTAGTAGTTCTATCGAACGCTTCAGGAAGAGGGTGCATGAGATCACGTATCCACTCTGGTATCAGTTTCCTGAATAGCTCTGCTTGATTCTGGGTGTGGAGGTATACTACAAGTTCCGGGAACGTCTCCATGTGCGGGACGAACATCATCACTCGTGGAAGTTCCTTATGAAGACGTGGAGGAAGAATGGGAGCGTACGGCGCGAGATTAGGTACGTTGAGGACAAACAAGAGGTCGTTAATCGGTATTTCGACGACATTTGAAAGAGGAGATGGCGCCTTGCGTCGTAGGGGTTTTCGTCCTCCTCTCGTAACTGACTGCAATACCCTTGACGGCCCTGGCATCGAATGCACGATGAGGATGTGCGTAGGACCGAGTGGTCGTGGGGAGACGAGTTTGTCGGATGTGCTTAGCTTTATCGTGCCCCATACGTCGACGATGTGATCATTGTAATTATAAGGAGAAAAGAAACGCCCGTCGATCCTCTTGTGTTGCGCACTGGCAAGTTCGGAGGCTGAGAGCACGCGTCGGAGAATGTGGATCTCGTTCTTCAACGAGGAACGATTTTCTTGTTTGCCGTTGGCAGAAGGACCTCCTGCGCGTATCAAAGTAGACACACGAGTGTTGCTATCTTTCAAGCTTGCATTCGCTCTTTTGCGATTACGGTAGATCCAATGGCTGTAGATCCTAATGAGATACACGGATTTCAAGTGAATAGCCGAACAGTACCTTTCAATACCCCCTACTCGAATCTTCAAAGTCTGCCTTAGCTCAGTGATGCTCTTGTTGCTTATGAGGAGTGCTTCTCGGTCAGGCGCCACATCTAAAAGTATCTCCCGATTAATATCGTGTTCTTTAGGACGGGTGTGAAGATTGTTTGGCCAAGGATTGCTTGGTACCAAGGTGAGAGTGTGAGGAGATGCGTAGACTGTTGGCATTATGCGTGGGTCTGATCGGGAGGGAGTTTGAGTTGAGGACAATCTCGTTTCTTATAACTCTCGAAAATTTGGCCATGCGATTATGTCGCCAGCCACAATCAGACAATCACTCTTTGAAAGAGAGTCGAGACAAACGCGTCGGAGATGACCTGCCGAGTAGGAGTTATCTCCCGCAATTGTAACGCTCAAGCATGACCAAGGTCCACTGAGAATCGCTCGTGGTCTTCGGCGTGGTTGACTTTGTCATCCGATTTCGATATGGAGGAGTCTTGAGGGAAAGACATAAGTACGGATTGAGAAAATCTTCAATGACGTACTAAAAAGGATACAGTCGGTGTTAGGTAAGTTCGTGTGTCTGGTATTCTCAGCTTGACCAGTAGATATCAGTATTGCATGTCATTGAACTTGGAGGTGAGGACGGCGGCACATTACTATGCTATGTGATATCAGGCACCTACTTATGTAACATTGATCCGGTCAGTGATCCTATGTTAACTGGACAGCTATGTACGACACTTTTCTTTGAAGGTGATGTTAGTGATCATTGACCTGATAAGTACCGCATTGTATATCGGCATTTCCACGTTGAAGAGACGTGTCCCTGCTCCTTTCTCTCAACTCTTTGGACGTCTTGTGGTATTCGGGCCAGGCCGCAATCATCATCATTGATCGGCCCAGGGCCATTGATAATTACATATGTATCTGTTTTGCGGTCTCTACGGGGTTAAATAACAAGCACGGACGCGGGCAAATCGACCCGCAGCCCCTTCGTGGGATGTTCAGAAGTTGACTCGTGGTTGCATGTCTATTTCCTGTCTATCTTACACTTTCCATCACACAAACTATTCAACTCGCTGATAATTTAGATGCGATCGTCACTCTTTCAAATTTTGAGTTCTGTTTCTCTAGTATTGGATATCACCGGGAGCGCCTTCGCATTCACGTCGTACGCCAATGATTTTGTGGATCCAGATTACATTGTGAAGGGTGTATTTGGAAACAATACGCTTGCGGCACAACAGGCAATTTTACAGTGGGCGAAGGATTCTGCGGTTGGAGGACCTTGGAGTAAGTGAGCGTTTCATTATTTTTTTTCTCTGTTTAACGCAATGTTACAGGTGTTACACAGAAGAATGTTACTGCGCCCTCAGGGGATATTCATGATTATATGAGTTGGGCGCCCTAGTACGCAACGTTGCTCTTTCCTCTTCCTCGGTGTCATTGATGCGAGGATTTGTAGTTGGTGGCCTGATTGCTCAAAAGTCGGGAATACGACCGAGTTGACACCAGAGCAAAGTGAGTTTCACAATCCTCTTGGGCGTACTCGGGCTGACAAGAAATACAGTCTGGACAACATGTCCTTATGTTTCACGCGATGGTAAATTCAATCCCGACGGTCGTCTTATCAACGATGTTGGGAACTTCCAGTCGCTTTCTGATATGGTCCTTTACAACTCAATTGCATTTGCTCTGACAAGCCAAAGGTCTTCATCGTACTCTGTAATGGCTGGTCGGTTGTCTGTCCCACCATTATGATTGGAATTGTTGACCTCTCGTCATTGTATGTAGTTAACTACATCAAAACCTGGTTCCTCGACGATGACACTAAGATGAACCCCAACTTAAACTATGCGCAAATGGAGCGCGGGCCTACAGGACAGACTGGGAGTCATACGGGTATTCTGTGAGTTTAACTGAATTAAGTCGATATCGATTCGACCCTTACGATGCCAACTTTGGTGGGTCGTTGATAGTGATTTCAAGGGCATGGCTAAAATTGTAACTGGAATCGAAATCTTTCGCAAGACAAACTGCACGGACTGGACTAGCGATTTAGATAATCAGATGAATACTTGGACTATTGAGTACATCAAATGGCTCGAATCAGCATCTATTTCACTTGAAGAAGAGGTTGCTCCAAAGTCGGTTTTCATTCTTGTCTGATGAATTTGCCTGGGGCGTTACTGAAATCGCGTTTTTCTAGTAATCACGGAACGTTTTGGTATAACCAGGCGGCAGCATTGAAAATTCTCGTTGGGGACACTGCTGGAGCGCTCAATGTTACTAACACATACTTTGCGGCGCAATACATGACGCAAATCACAGCTAATGGAGAACAGGTAAGTCGCTCCAGGCTTTTTTTAAAAAAATTATTTTCATGTCTTTAATATCTCACTAGCCTCTCGAGGCCGCACGCACTCGCCCTTATCATTATCACGCCTACAATTTGGCTGCGATGATCGTAAGCTTCTATCTTTTCTTCATCCTATATCCTATCCACAGTTTATTGTTAGACCAACGCCCGCCTCTCCGCATACGCAGGGAACCCCTCCGTCTGGAATAAAACCACCAACGAAGGCTCGACAATCAAAACCGCTCTCGACTTCGCCATGACGCTCAACGCTGCTGACTCCAACGAGACTTCATACACCGCTGAGCTTTATCCCAGTGTTGCGGCTGTCGGCGCCGTGTACGGCGATCCCGATGGGAAGTATGCGGATTTCCTGGCGAAGGGAGAGCCGACGTATGCGGAGGAGGCGTATTTCTTGTGGGATCAACCATTGAAGGGCGGAGAGGAGGAGAGTCAGGCGATTCAGGCGTCTGGGACGGCGAATACGAGTGCGAAGGGGTCACAGACGACGGGAACTAGTGTTAAGGAGAACGGTGTGGGTGCCACAGGTGGTGTTGCAAGTTGGGCGCTCGTTGCGCTGCTTGGTACAGGGTTGCAGGTTGTATTTCTGCTTTGATTTACTGAGAATATATGGTGTTCGCGTAGTAGAATAGGTTACAATGGATCGTAAGTGATATTCTGTACAAATGTCCAGAGCGACCGACCATACCCAGTATGACCAATGCCCGTATTATCATTGCTCGTGTGCTCCCGCAGCATTTTTTATCCAATGGTATACGTCCCCGTAACTCGAAGTCCTTGCATTCTTATGGACATTCCAAGCTCTCGATGCGGAGCGTGGTGTTGCCCGTCGTCAATTTTCGGTTCAAAATACCGCTGAAAGGGACCTGTTTCCTCTCGTGTC